>CAUYLG010059899.1:0-90346 GCA_963573385.1 Cacajao melanocephalus
AGACCAGCCTGGCCAACATGGTGAAATCTATCTCTACTAAAAATACAAAAATTAGCCAGGCGTGGTGGGGGGCACCTGTAATCCCAGCTACTCGGGAGGCTGAAGTGGGAGAATCGCTTGAATTCGGGAGGCAGAGGTTGCAGTCAGCCGAGATCATGCCACTGCACTCTAGCCTGGGCAACAGAACAAGACACCATTTCAAAAAAGACAAAAAACAAAAATGAGACTTTACTGAAGGGTTGAGGGACTTAAAGTGATTGTAAATAGATGAAAAATACTTGTAAAAGGAATTGTCACAAGACTGTCTTCATAGTTCAAGAGGAAAACATTCAAAACAAAACAAAACAGGTCAGGCATGGTGGCTCGTGCCTGTAATCCCAGCACTTTGGGAGGCTGAGGCATGCAGCTCAGTTGAGGTCAGGAATTCAAGACCAACTTGGCCAACATGGCGAAATCGTAAAAATACAAAAATTAGTTGGGCGTGGCGGCACATGCCTGTAGTCCCAGCTACTCGGGAGGCTGAGGCAGGAGAATTGCTTGAACCCAGGAGGCAGAGGTTGCAGTGAGCCAACATTGCACCACTGCACTCCAGTCTGGGCGACAGAGTAAGACTCCATATCAAACAAAACAAAACACCTTTATGAAGTGTCAGTCCCTTCTTTTCCACACTCAATTTTTATACCTACTATCCAAACCTAAAGACATCATCCCCTCCTCAAGGGACTGCTTTCTCAGAGTGTGAGAATCACTACTCCTTTTCAGAGACATCCCATCCATTCCCACAGGGCTTGATCGCATTGGAGGGCCAAGGGACACAATAACACCCTTTCTCTTCAATTCGAATTACTCCAGTATCATCACAGAAGGGGGCTTCAGTACATTAATCATGGGTGGGCTTTGGCAGTCCAAACCCCTGCTTTTCTAGACCTCTCGCTAGTGTGAAGTATGAGATGAGGACTTTTTTCGGCTATCTGACAGTTAAGACACACTTGCACATGTGCACGTAAAAACATACGCCACAGATACATCCATTAGTTTTAGACAGTGTGGTTGACATTCTTACTTGGGAGAAGATGTCCCTAAAGGCTACATGGCTTGCACTGGAGCAGTTCCTTGCGTGATTACACAGCAGAGCATCGGACTCATCCATCCCCAGTTGTGTGCAGATCTTGAACCTACCTCAACTTTTTTTTAAGTGGGACTTTACAGAGCCCATCTACCTGCGACAGAAGCCTTGACATTCCGTTTGCCCCAACCTGATTGATTGTAAAGTGGGAAGGCAGTTTTATGATCCTGCAGCCAGTCATGGAAGGAGGAGAAGGCTGGTTGTCTTTTCCAGTCACACGTGTGGGATTCTTACCGGGAGCCTAGGAGAGCCTGGTCCTGGGGCACACACAGGCTCGGAGGGGGCAGGCTCCAGGCCAGAAGATGGCGCTCTCCACTAAGATGTGTAAGTTTGAGGTTCCCTTTCTCAGGAAGAAGTCCATTTATTTGGGAAATGTATTTGCCTTGCTCCAGGAAATGAGGACAGACGTGGAAATCATCCTCGGTGCCCTCTCCACTACTCCCAGCTCAGCTAAGAGTTATCATCATTGGTGGTAGTGATTAGCTTTTTTTTTTTTTTTTTTTTTTTTTTTTTTTTTTTACGGGGTGGGGGGGGGTGACCCAGGCGGGTGTGCAGTGGCACAATCTCAGCTCATTGCAGCCTCCACCTCCCGGGTTCAATTCTCCTGCCTCAGCTTCCCAAGTAGCTGGGACCACAGGCGCCCACCACCATGCCTGGATAATTTTTGTATTTTTAGTAGAGATGGGGTTTCACCATGTTGGCCAGGCTGGTCTCAAACTCTTGACCTCCTGATCTGCCCACTTCAGCCTCCCAAAGTGCTGGGATTACAGAAGTGAGCCACTGCACCTGACAGTGATTATCTTTTTAACAGATGTCTCTCAAGCTGAGTACCCAGAGTGGGCTTGGCCAGAGCAGAAAGCTACTATGAGGGAGGCCATTGAACGGCAGCCCAGCTGTGAACCAGATGTATAATGCTGACGTTGAGGTCAGAGTTCTTTCTAGAGGGGAGAGTAGAAGAAGGCACTGAGGAAGAGGAGGATCTGGCACCTGAGTGAAGTCCTCTACCCATCCTCCCTTGGTTGGCTGTGTACATTCTAGTTCGTTGTTTGACTTCCTCTTTGGATGTAAGTCTCTGTGGGAACAAGCTGGCTTTCTCATCCTTGTGTCTCCAGGAGGACCTCCTAAAGTGAGGGCTGGCACTCAGTAAAGAGGAGCCCAACTCCTGTGAATTCCTGTCCTAGGTGGGCCTGTCCAAAACACCAAATAGGCCGGGCATGTGGCTCATGACTGTAACCCCAACACTTTGGGAGTCTGATGTGGGAAGACAGCTTGAGGCCAGGAGTTCAAGACTGTCCCGGGCAACATAGTGAGACCCCCCCTCCCACTCAAAAAAAAATTAGCAGGGCATAGTGGTGTGCACTTATAATCCCAGCTACTTGGGAGGCTAAGGCAGGAGGATCACTTGAGCCCAGGAGTTACAGGCTACCATGAGCTATGATTGTACTAATACACTCCAGCCTGGGCAACAGAGTGAGACCCTGACTCTAAAAAAAAAAAAAAATTAAAGAAGAAGGAGCACCAAATATACCCTGTTCCTCCAAGGCAGGCTATTTCCATCTAGAGCAAGTGACTGCTGAGAGCGGCCTGCTCTCCAGGCCCGCCTTCCGGCCTCAGCCCTAGGCTCTCAGCTCAGCTGACAATGCTTTGCGACCCTGACCCAGTTTCATCGAGCACTGAGTACAGCTCGCACTGTGGCACTGGGCCTGGCGGTTGCCTCAGGCCTTGGAGCCTCTCTGACCAGATTTCCCTCCCACCACTCTTTGGTGGGTGCTTCTTCTCCAGCTCATCCCGATGAGATAGCCTCAGAGCAGAGCATGCCGGGAGCTTCCCAAATCCCCGTGCCAAGCACCTTTCCTCACTCACATGCAGCTTCCCTTCTGGATAGTTTAGTCTGCCCCTCCCAGCCACTTCTCTCCAGGCTAAGGATTCACATGTTCAATTTCTTGAACTCCTAGGAACAAAGGCATCTGGTAACTCCAGGAAGGTGGTCACAGCACAGACCTGGTGCACTGCATAGGCCCAGAGCAACCTGACCTGGAACACCTCTCTGCTGGGAGGCTGAGGCTCATCTTTATGGAAAGTCCTGAGAGAGGATTGAGTCATATGGCCTCCATTTTCCCTGCCTGCCCCAATCCTCCACAATTCCAAGTGAATCATAGAACATTATCTTCCTGCCCCTCCAAGCAATCCTAGCCTAAGGGTTGGCAAACTTATTTTTTTCTATTTTTAAAAAATATTTGTTATTAATTTTTTTTTTCAGAAACAGGATCTCACTCACTATGTTGCCCAGGCTGGTCTCAGACTCCTGGACTCAAGTGATCCTCCTGCCTCGGCCTTCCAAAATGCTGGGATTACAGGCATGAGTCACCACACCCAGCCATCCGACTTACCTGGCCATCAGACTTTTTCTATAAAAGGCCAGATAGCAAATATTTTGGATTTTGCGAACAATAGATACTCTGTTGCAGTTACTCAACTCTGCTGTTGTAATGTGAAAACAGACATAGGTAGTTGCATAAACAGATAAATGGTCATGGCTATATTCCAATAAAGCTTCATCTATGGGTGCTGAAATTGAATTTCATATCATTTTTTGTTTTGTTTTAAAACCAAAGTTTGTTCTGCCCAACGTACTGTACTGTTTTTTTTAAGAGCAGCTCATAGCTCAGAAATAGTCTGTTTAAATCTTCTTATCCATATCGAACATGATGATGTTGAGGTAAGAGGGGCCCTTCCTCTAAATGAAAATACAACACTTATTTATTTATTTATTTATTTAGAGACGCAGTCTTGCTCTTGTTGCCTAGGCTGGAGTGCAATGGCACGATCTTGGCTCACCACAGCCTCTGCCTCCCGGGTTCAAGCGATTCCCCTGCCTCAGCCTCTCGAGTAGCTGGAATTGCAGGCATGGACCACCACGCCCAGCTAATTTTTGTATTTTCAGGAGCGATGTGGTTTCTCCATGTTGGCCAGGCTTGTCTTGAACTCCTGATCTCAGGTGATCCACCTACCTTGACCTCCCAAAGTGCTGGGATTGTAGGTGTGAGCCACGGTGCCCAGTGAAAATACAATACTTACCCTATGTACTTCTGGAGGACCCAGAGAGGTGGAAAGCATGTATTTGTAAGAATCACTTTAGCCCGAAACCCCAGCACTTTGGGAGGCCGAGGCGGGCAGATGACAAGGTCAAGAGATGGAGACCATCCTGGCCAACATGGTGAAACCCCATCTCAACTTAAAAAAAAAAATACAAAAATTAGCTGGGTATGGTGGTAAGCGCCTGTAGTCCCAGCTACTCCGGAGGCTGAGACAGGAAAATCGCTGGAACCCAGGGGGTGGAGGTTGCAGTGAGCCGAAATCGCACCATTGCACTCCAGCCTGGGTGACAGAGCAAGACTCCGTCTAAAAATATAAATAAATATATTAATCTTTAATTGAAAAATAGTACCATACATTCCTAATGCTATCTAACTTCAATAAGAGCAATTTCGGCAACAACTAGTGAGCACTAGCTAAACTTACAGAGATCAACCAGACGTGCTTTAAAGGGAGCAGCACTGACTGACATTCTGCTGAGTCTCTGAGCATTCAGGACCCAGGGAAAACAAAATCAAACCGGCAGCGGTGAGAGCTGAGAGCTGAACTGCCCCATTAGAAAGGCAGTGTCCGGGCCTCCAGCGATGAGCAGAGTGACTCGGCCTCCATCTTCCCGTCCCTCGGGAGTACAGTGAGCTCCTCCCCAGGACCCACTTCTCGGCTTCCCTTCACTGGACTCCCACCAGGCCCCCACCGGACCATGGTGGTGACCTCTCTGGCCCTGCCAGGGACTGGGCACAGAGAGGGGAGGGGCAGCCGATGAGCACGAGGCAGGCAGGCAGCCTATGGCCTCTGGGCGCAGCCTGCTCTGGCCAAGGCGCCTCCTCAGGGCCCACCCCAGGCCTGCTACGGCCCTCCGTATAATTTTTTTTTTTTTTTGAGATGGAGGTTTGCTGTGTCACCCAGGCTGGAGTGCAGTGGAGTGATCTCGGCTTACTGCAACCTCTACTTCCCAGGTTCAAGCGATTCCCCTGCCTCAGTCTCCCAAGTAGCTAGGATTACAGGTGCCCACCACCATGCCCAGCTAATTTTTGTATTTTTAGTAGAGGCGGGATTTCACCGTGTTGGCCAGGCTGGTCTTGAACTCCTGACCTCAGGTGATCTGCCTGCCTCGGCCTCCCAAAGTGCTGGGATTACATGCGTGAGCCACTGCACCCAGCCCTCTTTATAATTTGTATGTGTCACGAAATACGATTGTTTTAGTTCTTTTATTTTTTGGAGACAAGGTCTTACTCTGTCACCCTGGCTCCCTGTAGCCTTAAACTCCTGGGCTCATGCAATCCTCCCTACTTGGCCTCCCAAGAAGCTGGAATTATAGGTGTGCACCATGCACACCTATTCATTTTTTATTCTCTATTTTGTAGAGATGGGAGGGGTCTCACTATGTTGCCCAGCCTGGACTCAAACTCCTGGGCTCATAGTATCATGCCTCAGATTGCAAAGTGCTGGGATTACAGGTGTGAGCCTCTGCACCCAGCTGACTTTTTTTTTTTTGGAGCACTAAAAGTAAAAACTATTGTCGACTTGAAGGCTATACAAAAAAAGGAGACAGGCTGTAGTTTGCTGACCCTTGTTCAAGGCCTGCAAGTAAGACAGGTTATAAAATCAAATCCTCTCTTCTTTGCTTTTTTTTTTTGAGACGGAGTTTTGCTCTTGTTACCCAGGCTGGAGTGCAATGGCACAATCTCAGCTCACCAAAACCTCCGCCTCCCAGTTTCAAGTGATTTACCTGCCTCAGCCTCCTGAGTAGCTGGGATTACAGGCATGCACCACCACACCTGGCTAATTTTGTATTTTTAGTGGAAACGGGGTTTCTCCATGTTGGCCAGGCTGGTCTTGAACTCGTGACCTCAGGTGGTCCTCCCACCTCAGCCTCCCAAAGTGCTGGGATTATAGGCTTGAGCCACCACACCCAGCCATAAGATCAAATTCTCTCTTAACAACTCACAGTGTGACTCAGGCAAGAGAGCGTTGCCGCTTCTGGGTCTGATTGCTCAGCTGTACAGTGGACACATTATCACCTGGATGAGACTGATTAAAAACAGTACATCTCAGTGCGGGGCTTCCTTTTGTAGTCAACGTCTAGCCTGAAGTGAGCAGTCCGTCAGGACAGAGGCAGCTTTTTCTCAACTCTGTGAGAGCCATATCATGTCCCCAAGGTGACTCTTTCCTGGCTTAAGATACAGGCTTCTGTATAAAGTAATAGAAAGTCGAAAGGCCAAGTAAGGACATATTCCTGCAGGAGGCTTTTTGACTTTGGGAAACCCTGCCCTCAAAGGGCTCAGGGAAGCCAGTTTTGAGTCAGAAGTGGCAGCTCGTGACTTCCCATTAGGGGAAAACTTCAGGGCCCAAAAGCTGATGCCCGCAGAGCAGCCCAGGGAACAGGCTCCCTTTGTTAAGAGACTGGGTCCCAGGGCTAATGGAGGCTGCTGTGCTGACCATTGGCCTCAGGTAAAGAATGGTAACCACGCCCTGTAAGTGACTGTTTTCCTGGCTGGGGCTGGGCAGTGTGTCCCCCAGTAAGTCCCCATTTTGATCCATAGGTGGGTACGATTGTAACCTGGGCTGGAAGGGACCTTTGTGACTGCTGCAGCCTTTTTTTTTTTTTTTTTTTTTTTTTTGCAGAAGGGGATTGTTAGCCGGGAAAGGTTCTCCTGAGAATCCTATCAGTCCTTGTCACAGAACACACATAGCCGCCAGCCACCAAGAGTCATGGAGATGCGAAGCAGTACAGGCAGAGTGATTCTATCTTCCTTTTAAAGTGTAGCTATTTATGAGACGAAAAATCCTGGAACAAGTCAAAACAACAGTGGTTACCTCTTGGTGGTGGGGAAATTAGGATGTTTTTCTTTTCCAAGAACAAACATGTTATGATGTTACTTAGAAAAATCTAGAGGGCTGGGTGCGGTGGCTCATGTCTGCAATCCCAGCACTTTGGGACGCCAAGGCTGGTGGATCACCTGAGGTCAGGAGTTCGAGACCAGCCTGGCCAACATGGTGAAACCCTGTCTCTACTAAAAATACAAAAATTAGCTGGCCGTGGTGGGCACCTGTAGTCCCAGCTACTTGGGAAGCTGAGGCAGGAGAATTGCTTGAACCCAGGAGGCAGAGATTACAATGAGCCAAGATGGCACCATTGCACTCCAGCTTGGGTGACAAGAGTGAGACTTTGTCCCAAAAAGAAAAAAAGAAAGAAAAGAAAAATCTAGAGTGAGTGAGCAGATAGCAGAGTGGAGGGGGAGAAGCAGTGTCTATTGCTCCTCCAGAATGAAGCACAATGGACTTCAGTCACCTAAGAACAACTGGGGCCGCCTGGCTGAGTAGCTGGGTGCCTACCAAGCCCCTAGTGCTTTAGGGCTTGACTTCAACTCAGAATTCTGGATTTGGGAAAGTTCACTGTTTATGTTGTTCATATAACTTATCCTATGATTATTTCCCGTGTGTGTGTGTGTGTGTGTGTGTGTGTGTATGTGTGTGTGTGCGTGTGATGGAGTCTTGCTCTCTCGCCCAGGCTGGAGTAATGGTATGATCTTGGCTCACTGCAGCCTCTGCCTCCTGGATTCAAGTGATCCTCCTGCCTCAGCCTCCCAAGTAGCTGGGATTACAGGCATGCACCACCATGCCCAGCTAATTTTTGTATTTTTAGTAGAGATGGAGTTTCACCATGTTGGCCAGGCTTGTCTTGAACTCCTGACCTCAGGTGATCCATCCTCCTCAGCCTCCCAAAGGGGTGGGATTACAGGCATGAGGCACAGCACCTGGCTTGGTGTTTTTTTTGTTTTGAGATGGAGTTTCGCTCTTGTTGCCCAGGCTGGAGTGCAATGGCACGATCTCAGCTCACTGCAACCTCTGCCTCCTGGGTTCAAGTGATTCTCCTGCCTCAGCCTCCTGAGTAGCTGGGATTACAGGAATGCACCACCACGGTGGGCTAATTTTGTATTTTTAGTAGAGATGGGGTTTCTCCATGTTGATGAGGCTGGTCTCCAACTCCTGACCTTCAGCCTCCCAAAGTGCTGGGATTACAGGCTTGAGCCACTGTCCCCGGCCTTTATTTTATTTTAATTTTTTAAGCTTTCCATTATTAGCCACTGGGCTAAGGGGACTCAAAATATGGTTGTGTCTCCTTCCTTGGGCTGGAATTTGAAAAATACAATAGCCTGGCCCTGAGGGCTGGGTTTGGTGGCAGTATCAGGAACCACACAGGGAGAACTCCAAAGTAAAGGGGATGAATCTGAGAGAGAAAAGTTAGAGTTATTTGTGTAATTAAACTTTCCTTCCTTGAAGACCCTCCTTTGAAGGGTAGTACCATTTTATTTATTTTAGAGGGCTGTTTTATTAAGAGAAGCTGTCTTCATGTCACTTCACATGGCGGTCAATTGGGATCAGCAGGCCTCTCCAAAAGCAGGGAGGCCTTCAGGGAAGCTCCCCCATTCCAGCCCAGGAGTCTCACAGGCACTGCCTCTATCTCTCTACATGACTCATCTCTAAGAGCAAAAGCATCGCCTCCATTCCAGGAGGTCCTGGACCTTGGAGTATGGACAATGTGCACTGCTTGCTGGGCAGAACACCTCTCACCTCCTCAGGAAGGGCCTGGGGTTTTGGAGAGATGAGCTCCAGAGGAGACTCCTGTGCAGCCCTAATACCCTCTATTCAGACATGAACCAACTAAGTTGACTGAACAAGGACCTGGTTCCCGGATGGGGCAGGTCTGAGCCCAGCCTGAATTCAACTCATGCCCCTAAAGTGAAGACATCACTCTGTGGGAACCTGTGTGTACGCCTGGTGGGGGTGGGAACTAAGGAAAGACTCTGTTCCTCTGCTCAGCTGCAAAGGAAAAGGGGACGGCACCTTCCAATGAGGTTTCCCTGGCCAGTGCCGCGGTCCCTCAGGCCAAAATGAAGGGTGCGTCCAAAGGGACTGGACATGTCCCGTCCTTATTGAGAAAAAGGGCCTTGAGACTCCAGGCAAGATGGCAGCAGCAGAAATCCCAGTAAGAGACCCTCACAGGATGAGAAGACTGGTCATCACCCGCCCCACCAAGAGAGGTTTCCCAGGAAGACAGAAGACATTTTTATTGCACCCATACCAAACTGCAGACACAAATCTTTGATAGTACCATTTTATTTAGTGTTATAGGAAATTTTGGGTTGCTTCTTAAAAACGAAACCAAAGAAATTCAGAAGTCCCAAAGAAAGCAGGAAATAATAATTCTAGAATCCAAAAACGCTGAGCAATCCTTCATTTGGAGGAAGGAGGCATCAGTTAGGAAGGAGGCATCAGTTAAGTAGCTCACACAGTAGATACGGAGAAACCACAGAGTTGAGTTTGGTGTGGATACTAGAAATTAAGTTCTCCACCTAAGGCAATTAATTTTTTAGCCATGAGGGATAATGAGTAGTTCTAGAAAAAGGAAAAAAGTTGACTGGGAGAAGGGACCAAGAGAGGGAGGATGTGTGTCATTTAACATTAAATTGCCTCTCTCTACAGTATGTGGCTGAGCATCAGGGCCAGTCCTCCCTCTCTGCCCCATTGAACTCCCACTGTTAGCAAAACTGAGAAGCACACAGCTGTAGCTCCTTCATATAGGCACGTGCACACACACCTGTAGCTCCTTCATATAGGCACGTGCACACACACCTGTATCTCCTTCATATAAGCACGTGCACACACACCTGTATCTCCTTCACACAGGCAGGTGCAGTAGCCCTCACCAATCAGGGCCCACAGCTGTCAGTATGGCAAAGGGCAGACTCGCTCCCTCATCCACTCCGCCTTCTTGACGAGTGAACACACTGGAATAAGAGGGAGGGCAGGACACCTGCCAAAGCCTGAGGAATGAGATGATCTGAAACAATCGGGCAAAGGCTGGACATTTCAGAAAGCTGATCTCCAACTGCAGTTTATGGGTAATGAATCTGATGCTTCCCGCAAGTCCTGACTGCACTTTCTGGAGGCAGCTAGGCCAGGCCAAGAAATGAGCTGCTCCGGCTTCTCCAGAGCACAGCCGCTGCCCAAGGCCCGTGGGCATCTGCAGCAGTTGGAAGGAGGTCCCAGCTCTTCTGAGACATAGCCCATTTGTAGGATTCTCCAGTGCTCCAACTCACTAATATCTGCTAATGGCTCAGAGCAAGCTAAAGCTTCTCCTAGATAACCCCTCTCCACAAACTGACTCCACAGGGACAGTTGTTAACTGAATGACCTCCAGCTTATCTACTTTGGGAGGTGCAGGAATGCTATAAACTGAATTTTTTTCCCAGCAGCAGCGGAAGCCAGGCACCCTTGAGTCAATTGTCCTTCATGGTCCAGAGCTCCCAAGTGGCATTTCGGAGCACAGGAATTCACTCCTCCACCCAGATGTCGCTCTCATATGGACTGAGTCACACGCCCCAGGTCCCAGCAGCAGACATGTTCAAACCACCATCCTCACAAACACTGCAGGTCTCTACGCCAGCTCTCCACCGAGAACCACGCAGAGCACACCTGCCCCCGAGTGCACTTGGGTTATCACAGTAAAAATATGTTTATATCAAGTAAAAAAACATAATGCTGGACAAATATATACATGTACATTTTTTTTTTTTTGAGACAGAGTTTTGCTCTGTTGCCCAGGCTCCAGTGCAGTGGTGTGATCTTGGTTCACTGCAACCTCCACCTCCCTGGCTCAAGCAATTCTTGTGTCTCAGCCTCCTGAGTAGCTGGGATTATAGGCGTCCACCACCACGCCCAGCTAATTTTTGTATTTTTAGTTAGAGATGGGTTTTTGCCATGTTGGCCAGGCTGGTCTCGAACTCCTGACCTCAAGTGATTTGCCCGTCTTGGCCCCGAAAAGTGCTGGGATTACAGGCATGAGCTACCGCGTCCAGCCATACATGTACATTTTCAGAGTTCAAATGACTATACAGTTTTCTTTATAAGTATGTAAATAAATTTCGTAGCACTACAAAAATACAAGTCATCTGAGAAGTTTACAGTGGTCCCAGTACTGTAGGAGAGAATTAAATAAAATAAAATAGCTGTAGATAATGAAAAGCTAACTAGATAAATCAAGTTACAGTATCATCCTTCAGATTAAAGTGCGCTGATAAAACCAATGTCACAGCAAACAAAATCCTGGAATGGGATTCCGCTGCCAATAATCTTGCCTCTTACCCTCAATGTAACAAGGACATACATAAAAGAGATTCCTGATTTAATAACCACTATCATCTCCACCCCCACCCACGCTATTGGCCTGTGATATTCTTCCCCTAAGAGAGATATCAAGATTTGATGAGATTCTGTCACAGCCAGGAGAAAAAAATGAGCAATACCAGAAACATTCTAATTCCAGTCTTAAGTGAATAACAACAAAATTACCTGAAAAATCTGAACTGGTGCTTTTAGCTAAGAAGGAAGCAAGTATCCTAGTTTAAAAAAAAAAAAAAGTCTATAAATGTAGTTTTTAAAATACAAATCCAAAAATAAGTATCATCTTCTTGCTCTGCACAATTTATAACAAGGGGGTAAAATGGTGGTGAGTCTATTCAGGAAGGAAATGGAAAAGCAGCGACTATTTGAAGGCCGAGGCAATCCTGTTTTCTACTGACTTTTAACTTTTATTAACTACATTAAGCCCTTCACTACAATTTTCCCAGTATTCTAGAAATAATTTGGGTTTCCTTTTGAGCAGGGACAGAAACTGTTCAAAGGACAGATATACAGATGCAGTTCAATCCCTTTGGGGTCCAATCCATGGTCTCCTGTCCCCTGCACAGTGAAGGGACTTCTTTCTTTTTTTTTTTTTTCTTCAGACAGAGTCTCACTCTGTCACCAGGCTAGAGTGCAGTGGCAAGATCTCGGCTCACTGCAACCTCCCCCTTCCCGGTTCAAGCGATTCTCCTGCCTCAGCCTCCCAAGTAGCTGGGACTACAGGCGCCCACCATCACACCCTGCTAATTTTTGTAATTTTAGTAGAGACGGGGTTTCACCATGTTGGCAGGACGGTCTCCATCTCTTGACCTCGTGATCTGCCTGCCTCAGCCTCCCAAAGTGCTGGGATTACAGGCGTGAGGCACTGGGCCCGGCCTCTTTGTTTCTTTTTTTTTTTTTAAGATGGAGTCTCACTCCTGCCCAGGCTGGAGTACAATGGCACAATCTTGGCTCACTGCAACCTCCATCTCCCAAGTTCAAGCGATTCTCCTGCCTCAGCCTCCCGAGTAGCTGGGATTACAGGCACATACCAACACATCCAGCTAATTTTTGTATTTTTAGTTAGAGATGGGGTTTCGCCAAATTGGCCAGGCTGGTTTCGAACTCCTGACCTCAAGTGATCCACCTGCCTCAGTCTTGCAAAGTGCTGGGATTATAGGCTGGCCTGAAGGGGCTTCTTCATCTTGGGGAGCTGATGGACCCTGCCTCTGCCGCTCACAAGGAGTGTTGCTGAGGAAACCAGGGCACCAAGCAAAGGCACAGGGGAAATGGCCAAGTAATCCTACTGACATCATTCCACACCTGCCAGAACCGTGTTAGCGAGCGTGTGGACCACCCAATCCCCCAGCAAGGCTCTGAACAGGCTGGTGTCGCCAGCAGGAACCCGGCTACCATAAGAGAAGGGGCTTTAACCAAGTTCATCAAATTGAATAAAAAGTGATTCTTTTAGTCCAGGAATTCTACTTTTCCTATCTCCAGTAGAAGGGCCCTGGATCTAAACAGAGCACATTTTAAGGCAAGTAGTAGAAGCTGATATTTAGAAAAAGCTGCTTGTTCCAACCCTGAAAGGCACACTCAGAGGCTTTCTCTAAATGCCTCTGCTCCCATCGAAAAACCAGATCCAAGTCTGAGAAGCTGGGTAGGTTTACATGTTATCAAAATTTAACACCTGCAGCCAAAAGCCATACCTGAGCTACTCAAAAGCCAAGAAAGTACGTGTATGTAACACAGCACCGATCGCGTGGTCCTTTTCTCATTTAAAGCTCTCAGGTAAGCTTAAAGAACTGGAGGATACATATTGAAAAAAATCTCAGTATGAAAGAAAGAAAACCTCAGAGTTAAAATACATGAATACCTCCTGCGCCATCTGAATCTCGGGCTCAGGATCAGATCTTATGATCATGTCTCTGATGGGCATAAAATATTTACAACCTAGTTAAAGGCACAGTGGCATTTAAAAATAAAGCCTTGGGAATGTACAGTAAAAGATTCATTGTAATCATTAGCCTGGCTTCCACTGGTAGAATTCACTCTTGCCGGATAACACGCGAGGGAGATGGCAATTTGGAGCCTGCTGGCTGGTTATCGGGCAGAGCAAGTCCTTGACCCTGGGAGCAGGTGAAAGCGAACTCTCAGAAACATCTTGGTGGCTTTTTCCTGGTGGTTTACATCTTTCCTGCTTTTCTGCCAACCTGAGTTGGGATGCGGAGGATGTTAGGGGTTTCTTCCATGACTCTGACGAGCAGGTTGTCGATGTAGTCCTCCAGCTCGCGGACCTGGAACTCCTTCTTGCTTATTGTCTCCTTCTGTTTGAGGACCAGCTGGATCAGCTCATCGTGGGTCAGCTGCGCGTAGGCAAATGCAGGGTCCGAGGGGCTGTATTTCTTTCGAGAGAAGGAACAAGTTGGAAAAAAGGAGTTATCAAAGCATCACAGAAATCTAAAACCTAAAAGAAGTACAAAGGAGGAAAACGTGACTAGTGATCTGGGTCTCTTGGGAATTCGTTTTCTTTCTTTCTTTTTTTTTTTTTTTGGATACGGAGTCTCACTCTGTCAGCCAGGCTGGAGTGCAGTGGCATGATCTTGGCTCACTGCAACCTCCACCTCCTGGGTTCAAGCGATGAATACCTCTTGTGCCATCAGAATCTCAGGCTCGGGATCGGATCTATGACCACGTCTCTGGTGGGCATAAAATATTTACAACCTACTTAGAGGCACAGTGGCGTTTAAAAATAAAGCCTTGGGAATGTACAAGCTTTCTCAGCCTCCTGAGTAGCTAGGACTACAGGCATATGCCACCATGCCTGGCTAATTTTTGTATTTTTTAGTAGAGACAAGTTTTTACCATGCTGGCCAGGCTGGTCTTGAACTCCTGACCCCAGGTAATCCTCCTGCCTCAGCCTCCAAAAGTGCTGGGATTACAAGCGTGAGCCACTGAGCTCAGCCAGGGAATCTGTTTTCAATTCACAGTGAAAACAGGCTGTTGACTGACGAAGTTTTCTGGAAAGGGCCAGATAGCACATATTTGAGCCTCTGTGGGCTACAGATGGCCTATGTTAACATGTTCTTCCTTGGTTTCCGGTTTGTTTGTTTTGTTTTATTTTGTTGTATGACCTTTTAAAAAACCATACTTGGCGCACAGGCAAGGACTCTGAGCTTGACTCTGGGTTTGGGTTTTAAGCAATGTCATAGCGGGAGGACTCAGTCCTCCAAATGAGCGCTCACTTCTCTGGGAATACTAGGAGCACGTACAACCAAACACCTGGTCTCAGGGCTAGAGATGAGCCCCAAGCCAGAGGAGGCCCAGGAAGACACAGCCATGACAGAAGGTACAGAGGGGGAAGAGCTGACACAGCCGTGACAGAAGGTACGGGGGGGGGAAGGGCTGACATAGCCATGACAGAAGGTATGGGGGGGGGGAAGGGCTGACACAGCCGTGACAGAAGGTACAGGGGACAAGGACTCTCCTTCCAGGGCAGCAGGTTGAGGTCCAGCCCAGACCATCCGCTCCTGCTGAAGCTGCGCTCAGAAGGACTCGGTGAGCAGGTGGATGCAGTGGACACCCAGGGACCCCACTTCACATCATTTCATACTTGAGAAACGTGCGCAGTCAGAGCCAGGTACCACCATGCCCCATCCTCACCCATGGCCATCTAGGCACACCCTTGGGTACACAGCGGCCTGTCCCAGAGCTGAGTGTTCCAATCCCGAAGACAGCATGCACCCTGTGGAGTCACTGTGCTTTATCAGCATTTATAATCTGGGGCCCCTGGAGTCCAGCTGCAAGCCCAAGCAGCCTGCACCGTGAGGAGACGCCAGGAAAGCTTAAATGAAAAGTCACACGCTGTGCAAGTCCCCAGTAAGGAAAAAAAAAGTGACTTTCCTTGAAATCTGTAGCCTAAGATCTACATGTTTAAATAAGCAAGATGATTTTGCTGGCAGAACCCTGAGGCAGGAATAGCTTGATTGCCCTAAGGGTCTAACGGTTTCACTGTCTACCAGGAAGGCTAAGAGATGACCTTCTCCAAGAATCAACACTCACTCCTCAGTGACATGATAGGAGCCCCAGTTCAGCCCAGTGACATAAACTGCCTGGACACAACCAGAAGTCAGAGGAGGGATCCCAGCTCTCCCATCCTGGCCAGGAACAAAAGCACGGTGATGGTGGCACTAACTTAGACACACCACCAACATTTCCATAGACAGAGCGGGCTGAACCCCACGCAGGCTGCACAGTCAGAGGTGAGACACTGGACTGCTTTTCCAAAATCTGCTTCTCCCCTAATCTTTGTTTTTTAAAAACTTTGAAGGCATGCATTCACAGCACACCTCATCTGGGCCTCAGTCACTGTAGATGTGACTTCCTAAACAATATACCATCGAAAAGGTACGTGTCTGGAAAAGAGTCCTGGAGATTGGTTGCACAACAATGTCAACGTACTTAATGTCCTTTTTTTTTCCACAGAGACGGGGTCTCGCTATGTTGCCCAGGCTGGTCTCAAACCCCTGAGCTCAAGTGATCCTCCTACCTTGGCCTCCCAAAGTGCTGTGATTACAGGCGTGAGCCACCACACCCGGCCTTACATTTCATATCAAGGAAAAAAGGTCATCTCTGTAAATAACGGCAAAGAATATGTCCTCAAGGGATTTTAGATTACACCTCTGTCATATAAGAATCTTACTTATTTTTTTTAAAAAAGTCTCAATACATAAGATACTCTGCATGGAGTTTGAGAGAAAGAAGGTTGCAGAGGCTAACACCTGAAGGGTGTCATATAATTCCAACACCTAACATTTGAGTCTCTTTATTTTCCTTGGGATTCTTTTTTTTTTTTTTTTGAGACAGTCTCACTGTGACACCCAGGCTGGAGTGCAATGCCATAATCTTGGCTCACTGCAACTTCTGCTTCCTGGGTTCAAGTGATTCTCCTGCCTCAGCCTCCTAAGCAGCTGGGATTACAGGCCACCCGCCACCACACTCTGCTAATTTTTGTATTTCTAGTAGAGATGGGGTTTCACCATGTTGGCCAGGCTGGTCTCGAACTTGAAGTCACATCCTGACCTCAAGTGATCCACCTGCCTTGGCCTCCCAAAGTGCTGGGATTACAGGTGTGAGCCACCGTGCCCGGCCTTCCTGGGATTCTTCATGATATGTTTTATAATGTCAGCCTCATACAAAATAGTCTTACAGCTTTTTACTATTAGTAAGCATTTTTTCCGTCATAACATTTTAGCAAAAATTGCTTTTCTAATGGATGCTTAAAATCTCATTATATTTTAACTGTTTCTCTATTGCTAGATATTTATGTTGTTTTCAATTTGTACAATTATACATAACATTTTTATCAAAATGCATGAACATAAATCTTTGGCCATATCTCTAAGTACTTCCTTAAGATAAATGCCTAGAATTGAAAATGTGTACACACTTAAGGTACTTCATACGAGCCGGGCACAGTGGCTCACACCTGTAATCCCAGCACTTTGGGACGCTGAGACGGGTGAATCATGAAGTCAGGAGATCAAGACCATCCTGGCCAACATGGTGAAACCCTGTCTCTACTAAAATACAAAAAATTAGCCAGGTGTGGTGGCACACCTGTAGTCCCAGCTACTCGGGATGCTGAGGCAGGAGAATCTCTTGAACCTGGGAGGCGGAGGTTGCAGTGAGCCAAGATCGTGCCACTATACTCCAGCCTGGGCAACACAGAGAGACTCTGTCTCAAAAAAAAGAAAAGGTACTTCATACAAACCATCAAACAGCTATTTAATTTGGATTCTGTAATTCGAAGGGAAAAAAGATAGTTTTGTGATATTTAAAAATTATAAAACAATCCAGCTTTATAAAAAGTGAGTAATGGCCTTGGAGAAGAAGTGCAGAGAAAATACCCAGGAATGCAAGAAAGAACAGTGCCCATTGTCATGTATTTCCCACCAGGATTCTTACCCTGGACTTTTCCTTTTACGTAGTTGTGATAATGCCATACACTCAAATGTGCATACAACTTTTTCCATATCACAGATGATTTTTGGATCAAGTTGGCTTTACTATTTTAAAACGGAAATGTTAAAGCCACCTGGGTAAATAATACACTCCCAGTTATGAATCATCCATAAAGGATGGAGGCCCTAAAACAACAACCAAGAAAAACAAAATCACTGTAGTAACGATCCAGCTAACTTTTCATAACTTTAGCTATGCAATTTCTTTCCCTTAAATCTCTTTTACTTTGCAACATTCCAGAGAGTAGTTATCTTTATAAATACTGTCTTATGCCTTAACACAAAGCATCTATCATGTGGCAAGCCAATAGCTGAGCCTCCAGGAAACGTCCCCTATTTACTCAGAATGTTTACTAGGCATGGTCCAGAACCAAGAGATGTGTTGCAGGCAGGCAGTGGGGCAGCGGCCAGGCTTACAAATCATGAACAAAATAAGTGCCAGTTGCCTTTGTTTTGAGCTAAGTTATTCTCTTGGGGCCAGGAGGTAAGCCCCTGAATGAAATGAGCTTTGAAGAGGGAATAAGATGGGAGCCAAAGGTCTTGCTAACTTCCCAGAAACAAGGTGTTTGTTTCTCTTTGGAGCCGCACTGCATTCCACAGTAAAAGGAAGATGGACGGGAAGCTGCTGAATGACTCTAATTTTCATTGCTGTCCCCTTTATGCTGTCATTTTATCCCATTTCCTGATAAATATCATTAACTCCAGGAAGACAAGTGCTGCCTCTTCTATCTGCAACAACCACACAGAGCCAGGCAAGCTGGTTGACATACTGTAGATTTTTTGACTAGGAACGAAATGTAGCCCTAGGTACACAGTTCTGGCTGTGGCTGACAATTTTGAGACCAGTGCTTACCACCTTCCCTGTCAGTGTGTCCTACAAAGCAAGAGTGGGGATGGGGCGCAGTGGCTCACACCTGTCATTCCAACACTTTGGGAGGCTGAGGCAGGTGGATCAACTGAGGTCAGGAGTTTGAGACCTGCCTGACCAACATAGTAGAACCCCATCTCTACTAAAAATACAAAAAAATTAGGTGGGCATGGTGGTTCATGCCTGTAATCCCAGCTACTTGGGAGGCTGAGGCAGGAGAATCACTTGAACGTGGGAGGTGGAGGTTGCAGTGAGTGGAGATTGCACCATTGTACTCCAGCCTGGATAATTGGAGCAAAAATCCATCTCAAAAAAAAAGAAAGAAAGAGAAAGTGAGGCAAGATGGCCAGAAGATGTTAACTTGTTTTCAGCAATCATCAGTTATGATTACTTGGCTTCTTTTACCAAAAACTTGGACTTCTAGCTTCCTGTGAACCTTTATCCCAGCTCTTACTGGCAGATGTGCAATGAAGCCAGAGGGAATACCAACCACCCGGCACTTGAAAAACACTTTCAGCCAAGCATGGTGGTGCATCTGTAGTCCAGGCTACTTGGGAGGCTGAGGTAGGAGGATCACTTGAGCACAGGAGTTCGAGGCTGCTGTGAGCTATGATTGCACCTGCGAATAGCCATTGCCCAGCAGCCTAGGCAACAGAACAAGACCCCATCTCCATTAAAAAACAAAACAAGGCTGGGCGCAGTGGCTCACACCTGTAATCTCAGCACTTTGGGAGACCGAGGCGGGTGGATCACCTGAGGTCAGGAGTTTGAGACCAGTCTGGCTAACATGGTGAAACCCCATCTCTACTAAAAATGCAAAAATTAGCTAGGTGTGGTGGCGGGCACCTGTAATCCCAGCTACTCTGCAGGCTGAGGCAGGAGAATTGCTTGAACCCAGGAGGTGGAAGTTGCAGTGAGCCAAGATGGCACCATTGCAGTCCAGCCTGGGCAACAAGAGCAAAACTCCGTCTCAAAAAAAAAAAAGCTATTCAATATCCAGAGTCCATGGAACTGTAAAATCTATGACGAAATTAAACTTTAGCAGCTCTGAACTAAATAAAACTAAAGTTTCTTTCTACAGACTGCCGTTCCTAGTGTCAGTTGGGAAGTCCTTCTCTACATATTTGAAATACAACACATCCTTGCCCCTAAAGGTCACTAATCCCTCAGTAAATCACTCTCTTCTAGCCCAGATGATATTGAATTGAAGACCAGGGATCTGCAGCAAGGCAGTATTCTAAATCCTTCAGATTTTAGAACCAGAAAGGGGAGGATGAAGACACTCCCAGGTAAAGCTCATCTGGGAGGCTGGTTTTGTATTGTGAGGAGTTGTTTTTTAATGTTAGCCCATGCTTTTCAAAGAGAAGAGACCCTCCAAATAAGCAAGATACTTCCTGGAAATTTAGCCTAAGGAAATAATCTAAAGGAGGAGAAAAAGTTCCATATAGGAAGTTGTTGACTATAGTGTTAATTCATAATGAAAAACAGAGAACAGGCTGGGCATGGTGCCTCTTGCCTGTATCCCAGCACTTTGAGAGCCCTAAGCAGGCCAATCACTTGAGCCCAGGAGTTCAAGACCAGCCTAAGCAACATAGTAAAACCCCATCTCCACGAAAAATATGTAAATTAGGCAGGTATGGTGGTGCTCGCCTGTAGTCCCAGCTACTTGGGAGGCTGGGGTGAGAGGATGGATTGGACCCAATAGGTTGAGGCTACAGTGAGCCATGATTGTGCCACTCCACTCAGCCTGGGTGACAGAGCAAGACTCCGTCTCAAAAAAAAAAAAAAAAAGTTCTGGCCGGGCGTGGTGGCTCATGCCTGTAATCCAAGCACTTTGGAGGCCAAGGCGGGCAGATCACCTGAGGTCGGGAGTTCAAGACCAGCCCGACCAACATGGTGAAACCCCGTCTTAAAAAAAAAAAAGTTCCCTGATTTTGATGAATGTCTTTCCTGTTAGGAATTACTCACTTAAGTATTTAGGGTTAAAAGGAACATGAGGTACCCAACTTACTTCCAAACAATTCCAAAAAAAAAAATTTATGCTGACACCTGTGTGTGTACATCCAACAAGAGAGAAGGGGAGGGAGAGGAAGCAGAGAGGTTGAGACTGCTGGGCAAATCTGGTCAAATGTTAACTACTCGTGAACTGGGAGGAAGGGTTTGCAGGAGCTCTTTTTACTGTTCTTGCAACTTTTTTTTAACATTTGGAATTATTTTAAAATAAAGTCACCAAAAAAGTATATATGCAATGATTGCAATTATCAGAATTTTACATTCTTGCCAAAAGAAAGGAAATGTGGGAAGAAAATCCCTGAGGTGAACAGGCCAGATTGTGGGTGACATCTTCTTCTCATTAAAAAGAAGGGCCAGGCTGGGTGTGGTGACTCACACGTGTAATCCCAGCACCTTGGGAGGCCAAGATGGGAGGATCACTTGAGCTCAGGATTTCAAGACCAGCCTAGGCAACATTGCAAAGCCCCATCTCTGTTAAGAAGGAGAAGTTTTAAATAAACTTAAAAAAAAAAAAGAAGGGTCGCTGTCAATCATGTTGCTTGAGACACAAAAATTTAACAATAACTAACCAAGTCCAGTGGAATGTCTGGAAGCTTCCCAAGTTTATCCAAAGACTCCAGAGGTATGGCTAAGTGGCTCCTGTCACTACTGGCTGCCCAGGGAGAGGTATACGATGGTGACTATGAAATGGGTGCTCTGTCAATCCCTAATGAACGCACCAGCTTCCCAGAAGACATACCTTCATCATGGCCTCGTTGTTCAAGTTCTCACTGATGATGGTAGCAGTTCCCAAGCTGGAGTTAGCAATCTTGGTGGCTGTTGCATTCATTGGCTTCACAGGATGAGGTCTAAAGAGAAGGGAAAAAGAATCTTTAGACCTTCCTGTCATGGCAAAACTGAGCAATTGCCCACCGCAAAGATGGCAGCCAATGAGCCAGACAAGCGGCAGGTGGGTCACACGCTGTCCTCATCTCTGAGCCAGCACACTCCAATGTCTCAGTTCCTGCGGAAACAAAAGCAGTCAGGACTGGGCCGCCACGCGCAAGAGAGCAAAGCACGTCCTTGCCCAGGTGTCCTGATGTCCTCACAGGACCCTTGGTCTTGTTACAAACATAAGGAGAACATTAAAGGCAATCTCTAATTTTTTTGAGGCAACCAGAGCCTAGGCATTCACAGTAAAACTCTGCAGAGGCTTCTGTCCCTCTACAGTAAAGAGAGTTCAGAACAAACATGTAAGCTTCACGTTGCGCAGTGCTTGAAGAAGTTTTTGACACTGCTAGATGCTACTACCGCTCAATGCCGGTTAGTTCTGAGACTGTTAACATATTGGTGGCATTGTGTTTGCGCAATGTGACAGCTTCAAATCTGACTGTGCAGAACAATTCCTAAACTCTATTTGAAGACTATTATGTTCTTGCTATAAACACAGCGGTGTCTTGAGGTATTCCCACCACAAGGGGCAGCCCTACCAGCAGGTTGTCACATCAGAACGTCTGTGTGGTTAGAAAGTGTAACCTCTGCCGGTAGAAAGCCAAGCGGACATTGCTCACATCACAAAGACAGTCTCCCCCATCGCTCACCTGTGCTTGGCTGGCGCAGTTCCAGCGCTCGGCTGAGCTGAGACTGGATGTGTCTCCGAGGGTAAGACCCAGGCCTGGAGGGGTGGCTTCCTCTTGCCAAAATTCTCAACTCTACCAGCGGAGCCCTCTGCTGTGGCTTTTTTTTGAGATTCTGCTGTGCTAGTGTGGTGAGTGTCAGAATGTGAGGAGCTGGGGAAAGAGTGTGTGGCAGGAAAGGTCTCAGAAGGGGAGGGGCTGGGTACAGGATTCTCCAGGGACGTGCCAGGAGGTGGGCTTGGACCCCCATTTCCCATTGGTTTTTCTTCCTTGCCACCACTGGGGCCTGGCAGCTGTTTATCCAAGCTTGAACTCTTGCCAAGATGTGGTTTGTGAATTCCAAACGCTGTGGTCTGCTCTGAAGGAGCTGTCACAGATGCTTGGGGTGCTTGTGGCCTGAAATCACGCAGGCCCTCCTCCAGCGCCAACCCATCTGCCTCGCCACTCGGCCCCTTTCCCTTCTCTGGACAAGGGAGTACCATGCTCAGGGACGAAGCTCCTACGTCCAGAGTTGACAACTCTGCTGTCTCTCCATCATCTTTGGCCTGAGCGTCATCTTCAACCTGATCTACTCTTTCATCATCCGATGCGACTTCAGGAATGGAAGGAAGGCTTAAGTTCAGATCAGCCATGATTGGAGATTTAAAATCTGAGGCAGACTGAAGGTCACTCAAGGGATCAGACAATAAACCTTCGTGGTCACTGGCCTTGCTCTGATACTGAGTCACAAGGGCATCGCCTCCCTCCGTCCTAAAGAGTGGCGTGTCTTTTGCTGAGCTTGCTTCTTTCATGGGGCCTTTGGAGAAACTCCCTTCCTGAGAAGGGAGGAGGAGGTGATCAGCCAGGGAGGCTGGCATACCGCAAGTCGCCGGCCCAGGCGTAGTCACCGATTCCCTCTCTGAATCCTCTGCGTGGGGAGAAGCAGGAGGTTCCCCGTCAGATGGGTTTCCAGCGACAGCCCATGCAGCGGTCAGCTTCTGGGGACAACTGCTGTGTTCTTCCACCAGCGGGGCGGCTCTCTCCACTGCCTCTTCCATGAAGAGCTGCTCAGAGAACGACACGCGCTTCTTGGTTTTCTTCTGGCCCTCACCGAGGTTCAGACCCGTCTCCTCCAGCTTCTGCATCATGGAATCAATGGAGGGGACCCATTCTCCCACCGGAAGAGGGGGCGCCGCTTCTTCAACTGCATCCCTAGCTTTGCTCTCCACGAGGGACCCAGCGTGACTCTCTAAGTCTCGTTCTCCTCCTGCCACAAGCTCCCCAGCGGGGCTCACGGCTCCATCACTGCTGAGTGAAAGGGCAGACGGTACCTCTCGGGCCTCTCCAGATGTTGAGTTGTAGTCTTGTTTTCTGCAGCGAAACCTCAGAAGTTCTCTCTCTTGTCGTCCCATTTCAGGCTGCTCCAGGAGAGACTCCTCTGACTCAAGGCTACTGGTGTTCTTCTCTGTGCCTGTTTCACAAGTCCTGCCCATCGGAGAACCTTCTGTCCCTTTATTCGCTGGAATGGGTGGCTGTTTGGAAAGTGGTCCCAGGGCAGAAGAACCGGAATTTGGAACTGGTGTTAAACTCTCCCGTTGCCACTCTGCCTCAGGGAGCAAGGGTGGTTCTTCAGACTTGGCCTGGCCCCTGTCTGTGACAGGCCAGCTTTCAACTGGAGTAGATGTGGAAATGGGAGCTGCTATGGGAGATGAGACAGAGGAGAAGACAGAAAGACTCTCAGAGGACTGTGTGTCTGCACCATATCCCAGTGCAGAGGGGACAGATGCCTGGCCAGAACTAGAAGGGAGAGGAGGAGGAGAGGAAGGGGAGTCAGTGGGGGAAGGAAGCCTGGCTGTGGGTTGCGCCTCCGGAGACACTTCCAGTCTGCAAAAAGGACAAAATCTGCAAGTCAGTGCAGATGCATCGTGAGAGACAAAGCACACAAAAATCAAGTCATTCACACGGGGAGAACGTCTTTACACTCGGGGCAGCACCTTAAGAAGTTAAAAAAGGAACACTAGCCGGGCACGGTGGCTCACGCCTGTAATCCCAACACTGTGGGAGGCCGAGGCAGGTGGATCACCTGAAGTCAGGAGTTCAAAACCAGCCTGACCAACATAGTGAAACCTCATCGCTACTGAAAAATACAAAAATTAGCTGGGTATGGTGGCGCGCGCCTGTAGTCCCAGCTACTCGGGAGGCTGAGGCAGGAGAATTGCTTGAACCTGGGAGGCGGAGGTTGCAGTGAGCCAAGATTGTGCCACTACACTCCAGCCTGGGAGACAGAGGGGGACTGTCTCAAAAAAAAAGAAAAAGAAGGAGAAGAACACTAACATTTAACATACACAACAGACACTTTTATAACCAAGCAGATCTGTCACACAAAGGTCTGTTGCAATAGAGGTGAAAAGATCCCAGGAAAGCAACTGGCTCTGGTTTCTTCTGGTGATCAACACAAGGCGGGGGCATTTGATTATTACAGGACAAAGTACACCTAAAAAGTTCAAAGCAGTTAAAGATATAACACAAAGCCACAGGCACAGATGTTTAAGAGGAACAGTGTATGTGCCCATGTCAAAGTAAGCAGAATCTCTAAAAAAATCTCTCACCCCCTAGACCACAGAAATATTGTCAGTGTGAATGAGATCACATGGAAAAAACGGAACCTCCTAAGGCTCACTCTAGCTCTTACAACAAGGGGCAGAGCAGACACAGAGAACTGTCACAGGCATACTCGAGAGAGGACCGAGGGTCTCTCGTACCAGAAACCAGTGCCAAAGTGCAAGGAGGCAGGATAGGATCTGGCTCAAGGGGAAACGTGCAATAACAACTTCATAAACACAGGTTCTGCGTATACCGCAACCCAAACCCAGCATTCCCAACTCGAAACACCCAGAGTCTGCTACAAACCATTGCATTCCACTGAGATCTGATAATCTGACTGAGATGACAGATCCTGCCTGCTGGGCAGTAGCTCTGAGCTAGGAAACATCACTACAATTTGTACAGGGCAGGCCAGGCTGGCATTAGGGACTGGTTAAAAAAATAATAATTTAGGCCAGGTGCGGTGGCTCAGGCCTGTAATCCCAGCACTTTGGGAGGCGGAGGTGGGTGGACACAAGGTCAGGAGTTCGAGATCAGCCTGGCCAATATGGTGAAACCAACCTCATCTCTACTAAATATAAAAATTAGCCAGGCATGGTGACAGGCACCTGTAGTCTGAGCTAGTCAGGAGACTGAGACAGGAGAATCACTTGAACCCAGGAGGCGGAGGTTGCAGTGAGCCAAGATCGTGCCATTGCACTCCAGTCTGGGCATCAGAGCGAGATTCCATCTCAAAAAATAATAAAAATAAAAATAATAATACTTTAGACCTGCACACCTCTGGCATATTCACGTACTATGATATCATGGAACCAGGAAGATCTGGTCCAACGTAAGCCTGAAAACTGCCAATGGCAAGGTAGAAATGCCCTGCATGAGAAGAGCCAAAACTCACCGGGGCTTGACAGCTCTGGTCTGGGGAGCCCTTGCAGAGGGAATTGGAGGTTTTGGTTCAGACTTGGCCTCTGGCTCAGCTTCCAGTTCTGTGATCTCCACATCTTCAAAGGGGTTCGATGAGCTGCCCGGTCTGGAGACAATAGTCGCGGTATCTTTCTCGGTTCTTCTCACAAGGTCTTCAGCAGGCCCGGGCGCATCCTCCCCCAGCTTAACCCCCATCAGCCTGCCTTCCTTCTCCCTCCCTGGGACGGTAAGAGGGTTTTCACCTTCACTGCCCTTAGCCACGTCCTTCTTCCCCGTCACCAGAGACAGCAAAGAGGACCTCTTGCTCTCTGGCTTCTTGCTCTCTTTGGCTTCTTTTGCGGCCTCTGAGTTTGCAGGGGCTGTGTTTTCCCTGAGGTCCCCACTGACCAGTGGGGTAGGTCGGTAGGATGGCAGGGTCATAGACTTCAGGGAGTCCTTGGTGGAAGATTCAGAGAGCCTCCTGTCAGAGGACAGCCCACCTCCTTCAGCAGGCTCCTTCCAAGACCGCGCCACCAGGTTCTCGGTAGATGAGAACAAATGCTTCTTCCTGAAGCCCTGCGGGGATGGGGAGGAAGATGGGCTGCTGTCTTTGGTCTCACCCTTGGCTTCTGACTGCTCCAGGTAAACATGGTTCCCATTGATACAGACATTAGAGCGGGAAAGGACATCATTCTTAGACCGAAGGCCGCCAAGAAAGGAAAGTCCTTCCTTCTTGGGAAGGGTGAAATTGACCTGGTTCAGTTGCTTAAGATCCATACTCGCTGTTCTTTTGTGTGACATGACTTTGGGAAGAAAAACAAAGAACAGAAAGGGGATAAGACATTATATAAGTGCTTTGCAGTGTGGGGGGATCTGTCAATGTCTGGATACATTTCCAGTTGTCACACTTGGAGGGGGTGTGCTGCTATTTGAATCCAGCAGATAGAGGGCAAGGATGACGCTGGACATCTTACAAGGTACAGCACGGCCCCACATGACAAAGACCTGTCCACACTGTCCACAGTGCTGTCTGAGAAACCCCGGATTACACCAATGAAAAGGGTAGCACTCTTCATAGTAGCAGAATCTGGCCAATGGGAGGGATTGAGACATTGAAATTGAAGTTCAAAATATACAATTATGCCAGGTGCAGTGCCTCACGCCTGTACCCCCAGCAGTTTGGGAGGCTGAGGAGGGCGGATCACCTGAAGTCAGGAGTTTGAGACCAGCCTGAACAACGTGGTGAAACCCGGTCTCTACTGAAAATACAAAATTAGTCGGGCATGGTGGCGCATGCTTGTAATTCCAGCTACTTGGGAGGCTGAGTCAGGAGAATTGCTTGAACCCAGGAGATGAAGTTTGCAGTGAGCCGAGATTGCGCCACAGCACTCCAGCCTGGGCAACAAGAGCAAAACTTCATCTCAAAAAACAAACAAACAAACAGACAAACAAAAAAACCACAAGTAATTCAGAGCTAAAGGGACCAGATTCCTTGGCTTCTGATGGGCTATATCCCATGAGGGTTAATCACATCACAGGAACTAAATAACTCCCTGATGAATTAATGAAATAGCAGAATTACTATAAGGTTCCATGGTTTTGCTCTTTAAAACAAAAAAACCTTGGAGACACTCGTTCTGTTAGCTCTAAAAGCTTATACTAAAGGACATAAGTTATAGAGCCATACACGCTGGAAAAGGAATGTATGCATTCTTAGAAACCAGAGGGCTTAGAAATAGAGAGGGCATCTCAGCCATGTGCAGTGGCTCACACCTGTCATACCAACACTTTGAGAGGTTGAGGCAGGAGGATTGCTTGAGGCCAGGAGTTTCAGCCTGGGCAAAATAGTGGCACCTCATCTCTAAAAATAAAAAAATAAAATAAAATTTTAATTAGCCAGGTGTGATGGTGCACACCTGTAGTCCCAGCTCCTCAGGAGGCCAAGGTAGGAGGATCCCTTGAGCCCAGGAGTTGGTGGCTACATTAAGCTATGATTGTGCCGCTGCACTCCAGCCTGGGCAATAGAGCAAGACCCTGTCTCTAAAACAAACAAAAAATATTTAAAATAAAAAGAAACAGGGCATCTTTTTTTTTTTCTCACTCTGTCACCCAGGCTGGAGTGCGGTGGCATGATCACAGCTGACTACAGCCTCTACTTCCTGAGCTCAAGCAATCCTCCTACTCCAGCGTCCCGAGTAGCTGGACTACAGGCGTGTGTCATCACACCTGGCTAATATGTTTTGTAGAGACAGGGTTTCACCAAGTTGCCCAGGCTGGTCTTGAACTCCTGGGCTCAAGAGATCTGCCTCCCTCGGCCTCCCAAAGTGCCGGGATTACAGGAGTGAGCCACCACGCCTGGCCTTAGAGAAGGCATCATTTGTTTTTTTGAGACAAAGTCTCGATCTGTTGCCCAGGCTGGAGTGCAATGGTGCGATCTCCGCTCACTGCAACTTCTGCCTCCTGGGTTCAAGCAATTGTCCTGCCTCAGCCTCCCTAGTAGCTCGGATTACAGGCACACACCACTATACCCAGCTAATTTTTGTATTTTTGTAGAGACGGGGTTTCGCCATGTTGGCTAGGCTGGTCTTGAACTCCTGATCTCAGGTGATCTGCCCACCTCAGCCTCCCAAAGTGCTGGGATTACAGGCGTGAGCTACTGCACCCAATCAGAGAGGGCATCTTAACCAAGATTACTTACCATTATCGTCACCACTGCCACCATGATTTTGTAACTGAGGAATTGAATTAAACTCTCTATCTTAAGATTTGTCCGTTTCTTCTCTCTCAGAACGAAGCAGGCTAAGTGGAGGAAGAGAGGTCAAGAGGGAAGAGGCGGAAACTCACCGTCTGAGGCCGAGGAGGACTCGTCCTCATTATCATCTTCGTCCCACTGGGACTGAAAGTCTCCAGGACGAAGCAGCACTTTTTCTGGCTTGGAAGTCGGCAGGACAGACATGGACTGGGAAAGGGGCGTTTTCTGCAGATTTGACTTGGAAAACAGGGTCTTGATCTTTGATTTCTTTTTCTTGTCTTTGGGCGCAGACTCATCATCGCTGTCGACTGAGGGTGTCGTGCTGGGGACGATGGCAGAGGCGGTGTCCGACCCACTGTCCTTATTCTTCCCCTTGATCTTGTCCTTCAGTTTTCCAAGTGGATTCCGAGACTTGTCTTTCATGGAAAGGTCAAACATGCTGGCAGTCATGTTGTTTCTCATAAACTGAATGTCAACTTCAATTTCTCCTCGCTCCTTGTCTTTCTTTCCTGGTTTGGACTTCAACTTATACCACCTGAAAGGAGAAAGGCTGAGGAGTTATCTTTGAATGGAACAGACTGCAACAATGTTCACAATCCCCATGAACTGGCCTCTCTTCTCCGCTACCAGCAACCTGTTCGATGCCTGCATTCTTACGCTTTCTCTCTGGGGAGATCCAGATGAGAGCAGATTTTTCTTTTCTTTTTTTTTTTTTTTAAGACAGAGTCTTGCTGTGTCACCTAGGCTGGAGTGAAATGTTGCGATCTCGACTCACTGCAGCCTCTGCCTCCCAGCTTCAAGTGATTCGCCTGCCTCAGCCTCCTGAGTAGCTGAGATTACAGGCACTGGTTACCACGTCCAACTAATTTTTGTATTTTTAGTAAAGACAGGGTTTCACCATGTTAGCCAGGCTGGACTCGAACTCCTGACCCTCAGGTGATCTGCCCGCCTCGGCCTCCCAAAGTGCTGGGATTACAGGCATGAGCCACTGCACCCGGTAGAGAGCAGAATTTGCATTTTTATTTGTATTTCTTTTGTTCATTTTGTTTTTTATTTTATTTTGCACTTTTAGTTTTAAGAACACATGCACTAGACAAAGATAGGATCCGGTGTTGTACTTAGCGTATAATAATGTAAAATCCTGATTCAATAAAGAGCTCATTCTAAAAATAAAGAAAAAATATTCCATGGAATCACTTCTGATGACTGAAGTTTTCCTTCAGTAGAGTAAAAATGCAAAGATCAGGGCCAGGTGCAGTGGCTCATGCCTGTAATCCCAGCACTTTGGGAGGCCCAGGTGGGTGGATCACAAGGTCAGGAGTTCGAGACCAGCCTGGCCAGTATGGTGAAACCCTGTCTATACTAAAAATATAAAAAATTAGCCAGGTGTGGTGGCACGTGCCTGTAGTCCCAGCTACTCTGGAGGTTGAAGCAGGAGAATCGCTTGAACCCAGAAGGCAGAGGTTGCAGTGAGCTGAGATCATGACACTGCACTCCAGCCTGGGGACAGAGTGAGACTGACTCCATCTCAAAAAAAAAAAAAAAAAGCAAAGATCATATGCAAACAGCTAAGAAGGGTGGCATGCAAATGTATAATTAAATCTCAGAGAAAATCAAGTTTTGTAGTAAGGAATAGTCCCTGCTAGAGAGTAATAAAACATACAAAACAGAATTAAAAAAAAAAAAGGTGGGGGGCAGCTGGGTATGGTGGCTCACACATGTTAATCCTAGAGCTTTGGGAGCCTGAGCCAGGAGGATCACTTGAGGCCAGGAGTTCAAGACCAGCCTGGGCAAGACCCCATCTCTATAAAAAATTTAAAATTAGCCGGCATGGTGGTGTGCACCCATAGTTCCAGCTACTCAACATGAGCCTAGGAGTTCGAGGTTGTGGTGAGCTATAATTGTACCACTGCACTCCAGTCTGGGTGACAAAGCAATACCCTATTTCTAAAAATAAAGAATTTTTTAAAAGAGTATAATCAGGCCAGGTGCAGTGGCTCACGCCTGTAATCCCAGCACTTTGGGAGGCAGAGGTGGGAAGATCACCTGAGGTCAGGAGCTTGAGACCAGCCTGGCCAACATGGCGAAACCCCGTCTCTACTAAAAATACAAAAATTAGTCGGGCATGGTGGTGAGTGCCTATAATCCTAGCTACTCAGGAGGCTGAGGCAGGAGAATTGCTTGACCTCAAGAAGTGGAGGTTGCAGTGAGCCGAAAGCATGCCGCTGCACTCCAGCCTGGGCAACAGAACCAAACTCCATCTCAAAAAAAAAAAAAAAAAAAAAAAAAAAGAACGAAATCAGTCAGTTAGAAAATGACAAACATTGTATGAGTCTGCTTATGTGAGGTTCCTGGGGTAGTCTAATTCATTGAGGCAGAAAGTAGAATGGTGATTGCCAGAGGAGGGGAAGGAAAGAATGAGGAATTAATGTTTGATGGGTATAGAGCTGCAGTTGGGGAAAATTTAAAAGTTCTGAAGATGGATGGCGGTTATGGTCACACAACAGCATGAATGTTCTTAATGACACTGAACTGCACACTTAAAAATGGGGCCAGGTGTGGTGGCTCACACCTGTAATCCCAGCACTTTGGGAGGCCGAGGTGGGCGGATCACTTGAGGCCAGAAGTTTGTGACCAGCCTGGTCAACATGGTGAAACCCTGTCTCTACTAAAAATACAAAAAATACCCAGGCATCATGGCACATCCTATAATCTTAGCTACTCTAGAAGCTGAGGCAGGATAATTGCTTGAACCCAGGAAGAGGAGGTTGCAGTGAACTGAGATCACACACTGCATTCCAGCCTGGGCGACAGAGCGAAATTCTGTCTCAAAAAAAAATAAAGGGATAAAATGGTAAATTTAATTTTCTGTTATGTTTTACCACAATAAAACAAATGGGGAATTGGAGAGGAAGCTTTCTTCCCTAGCTTAATAATCAGAAAAAGGAACATTTCAAACACTATCCAAGTATTACACTTGGTCATTTGCAATCTACTTCAAGATGTGGCAAACGACATTGTATCAGTCCAGCTGAGAGACAAGCTTCCAAAAAAGGAAATCTCCTCATGACATTCATTTTCCATCTAAGAGCCCTATACCTTTAGTGAACTGTAAGAATGTGAGCCAGGCTGGGTACAATGGCTCATGCCTATAATCTCAGTGCTTTGGGAGGCTGAGACAGGAGGATTGGTTGGATTCAGGAGTGGGATCTTGCCTTGTTGCTTATACTGATCTCACTGATCTGCCCGCCTCGGCCTCCCAAAGTGCTGGGATTACAGGCATGAGCCACTGCACCCGGTAGAGAGCAGAATTTGCACTGATCAGTATAAGCAACAAGGCAAGATCCCACTTCTCTAAAAAACATATATATATATTCTCTAAAACACACACACACACACACACACACACACACACACACACACACACACACACACGTTTTTTTGAGACAGAGTCGCTCTGTTGCCTGGGCTGGATGGAGTGCAGTGGCGTGATCTTGGCTCACTGCAACCTCTGCCTCCTGCGTACAAACAATTCTCCTGCCTCAGCCTCCTGAGTAGCTGGTACTACAGGCATGTGCCACAATGCCCGGCTATTTTTTGTATTTTTAGAAGAGATGGGGTTTCATCATGTTAGCCAGGCTGGTCGCAAACTCCTGAACTCAAGTGATTCACCCACTTTGGCATGAGCCACCAAGCTCGGCTAAAAAAAATTTTTTTTTAATTAGCTGGGTGCAGTGGTGCATGCCTATAGTCCCAGCTACTCAGGAGGTTGAGGCAGGATGATCACTTGAGTCCAGGAGTTCGAGGCTGTGGTAAGAGCTATGACTGCACCACTGTACTCCAGCCTGTGAAACAGAGTGAGACCCCATCTCCTAAAAAAAAATAAATGAGCCCAGTTAGCAGCAAGACCATACAATGGGACAAATAACTCCAAATACCTGGTCTATAAAGAGTTGTCCACCAGGTCGCCCTCGCAAACTGAGATCTCACATTCTGATGTTCTTTTTGGCGACCTATTTAAGGGCCAAGGGTTATGGGCTCTAAGGAAATGATGGTTTTGCCCAAATGAGCACAGCTTCCTCTTTCCCCTTCAGCTGTGGCTGGTGGCTTGCTCACAGGGCAGATCCCTGCCCCCACTGCTATGGTTCCTTCTATGCTTAGAGGGAAGGTGCAGGGGAAAGTAGAAACCTAACACCTAAGTAGCACCTACGGTATACCCGACACTGTATACGCTCAGAGACATCCTCATTTCAGCCTCACAAGAACGACACGGAGTGGATATTATACCCATTTTACAGATGAAGAAATTGAAGCTCAGAAGTCTGAAAATTAGCACAAGATCTTACAACCATTATGGGGTACAGCTAGGATTCCAAATCAGTTTCCCCAAAGCTCCTATTCTCTCCCCTACACCAAGATTCCTGCTTTAAATTCTCTCCTAATTTACCTTTGACAGGCCATCTCTTGTAACATAGAGAAAGGAGGGCTCAAATTTAAATTCTTCTTGAGAAACATTTAAGCTTCTAATTTAAATGTCCAAAGAGGAAAGAACAGGCCTGGCACAGTGGCTCACGCCTCTAATTCCAGCACTTTGGGAGGCCGAGGCGGGTGGATCACGAGGTCAGGAGTTCGAGACCAGCCTGACCGACATGGTGAAACCCCACCTCTACTAAAAATACAAAAATTAGCTGGGTGTGGTGGCGTGCGCCTGTAGTCCCAGATACTTAGGAGGCTGAAGCGGGAGCATCACTTGAACCCAGAGGGGGAGAGCAGGTGGAGGTTGTGGTGAGCCATGATCACGCCACTGCACTCCAGCCTGGGCAAGACTCCATCTCAAAAAAAAAAAGAAAGAAGAAAGGGAGGAAACTAACACAGCCTGCCATCAGTCATAAATGGTTAAGATTACTTAAAGGCCAGTACACAAAGTCATCAAGACTTAAAATGAATTCACAAAATACAGCCAAGAAAGGATAAAATTACGTGAGCTATAGTTTTGGACTTTTAGGAGAGAAATCTCTTATGGTTTTTATAAACCCAATCCAGAGCTGGGCAAGCAGGGAGTGGTAGTTGTTACAAGATGCAAGGCCTTTTTTTTTCTTTTTTTTTGCAACAGAGTCTCACTCTGTTGCCCAGGCTGGAGTGCAGTCGTGGGATCATAGCACACTGCAGCCTTGAACTCCTGGGCTCAAGTGGAAGATGCAAAGTTTTTATACACAAAGCCACCCCTGCCAGCCTAGTGTCTTTCCAATACCCTTTCCAGGGCCTGGCCTGGAATAGTTTGCATATTTGTCACTTCGATTTTGAAAGGATTATTTGTATTTTTCTGACAGTCATGTGGTAAATGGTAGCCTTGGTGATGAAGGGTGTTTAGCTTTTGTAAATACCAACTGCAGGCACCTGAAAAGGAGAAGTTGCTGAACGCTAACTGAGGAGGTTTCGATGACCTCGTCAACCACAGGCGGGCAGCACGCTTCACCTCCCCGCCCAGGGCAGGAGCGTCAGGCAGGCCTTCTCCACGGCCTTTCCACACGGCCCCTTCTATTAACCCTCCCTGGGGATGCAAAAATGCGACAGGCCTCCAAAGAAGCTGTCAGAGGCGTTCAATCCAGAGCAACTCCATCTTGAGTGAGGGCTAGGAAAATGAGGCTGGGACTTGCTGGGCTGCAGTCCCAGAAAGTTAGGTATTCCTAGCTTCTAGATGTTTCCAGTTAAGGGAACAGACTGATAATGTTTACTAAACAGACTCAGACTTGGGAGTGTCCTAATGTCCCAATATCTGGAGAACAAAGGCATTCCTAATTTTGCTTTAAAGATAATAATATTGATTACTGCAAAATATAGTAATTAAGGAAATTAATCCCTTATCACAAACCCCTGTAGCAGGGCACATCTCTCCATGATCTCTTTATCCTGTATAAAAATAAGCATAGTACCTAGGGTGGAACGTCCTGCTCTGTCTCTGGAGAAGCTGTACTTTCACTACTTTACTTTCTTCATAAACTTGCTCTTACTTTGCACTGCAGACTTCCCCTGAAGTTTTTCTTGTGGGAGATCCAAAAACCCTCTTTGGGGTCTGGATCGGGACCCCTTTCCTGCAACACAGCCACTTGACAATTCCAAGGGCTAGCCTTGCCTTTCCAAAGGTATATCAGTGAGGTTTTGTTTACACTTCCTAGTGGTTTTTGAGCAAAGCTACAACCAATACCAGAATCCTCCCTGATCTTCAGGTCCAATCTCTGGGCCCCACAGTGGGATTTGCTTTGGAAACTTCTAACACCATTAGGAAGTACAGATAAAAATGTTCTTGCTGCTTAATTTCACAAGCAAACCTAAAACCAAATACCAGGTAGCCAGGCACAGCCAAGGGGCTACTGAAGGATGTAAAACAGGCTGAATCACAGGCCGGCAGGGAAACAGCCCAGGTAAAAAGGCAGAAGTTTTACAAATCTGTGCACTATGTATTAAAGCTGGAAAGGAAAACAAGAATTGTTTCGGGTTTTTGCTTTTTTTTTTTTTTTTTGAGAGACTTGAGTCTCGCTCTGTTGCCCAGGCTGGAGTGCAGTGGTGCAATCTCAGCTCACTGCAACCTCTTCCTCCTGGGTTCAAGTGATTCTCCTGCCTCAGCTTCCTGAGTAGCTGGGACTACAGGTGTGAGCAACCATGTCCAGCTAATTTTATGTTGGCCAGCCTGGTCTCGAACTCCTCACCTCAGGTGATCCGCCTACCTCAGCCATAGGTGCCTACAGGTGTAGGCCACGGCATCTGACCAATAATTGCTTCTTTTTCTTTTTTTTTTGGGGCGGGGGATGGAGTTTCACTCTTGTTGCCCAGGCTGGAGCGCAATAGCGCCATCTCAGCTCATTGCAACCACCACCTCCCAGTCTCAAGCGATTCTCCTACCTCAGCCTCCCGAGTTAACTGGAAGTACAGGCATGTGCCACCACGCCTGGCTAATTTTGTATTTTTAGTAGAAATGGGGTTTCTCAATGTTTGTCAGGCTGGTCTCGAGCTCCCGACCTCAAGTGATCCACCTGCCTCAGCCTCTCAAAGTGTTGGGATAACAGGCATGAGCCACTGTGCCCGGCCAAGAATTATTTCTTTTACTAGCAAAATTATCCTCAAATTCAAAAACAGTTTAAACAAGGGATGTTTGATACAGCATACTTTCATAAGACAGTGAAGCCACAGTGCTGGAATATCTCACCCCAAACCGCCGGGCGCGGTGGCTCACACCTGTAATCCCAGCACTTTGGGAGGCCGAGGCAGGTGGATCACGAGGTCAAGAGATCAAGACCATCCTGGTCAACACGGTGAAACCCCGTCTCTACTAAAAATACAAAAATTAGCTGGGCATGGTGGCGCACACCTGTAGTCCCAGCTACTCAGGAGGCTGAGGCAGGAGAATTGCTTGAACCCAGGAGGCAGAGGTTGCAGTGAGCCGAGATCGTGCCATTGCACTCCAGCCTGGGTAACAAGAGTGAAACTCCGTATCAAAAAAAAAAAAAAAGAAAAAAGACATCCCAAACCAGAAGAACACATCTGTGGATTTTTATATTTAAGATCAACTCACTTTCTAAGTGTTTCTGTCCATGTGTTTTTCAGTTCATTTAATTCTTGCACCTCAGAGATGTAGCTCATGAATAATAAAGTCCCAGCATAGCAACACATGTGATGGCGGTGTTGGGTGTGTTTCAGTATTATCTTTCATGTAGGCCAAGAAAGCTTGAATTATCTCAGAAATCAGGGTTGGGCCCACTTCCCTGGTCCAAAGTGCAGAGAAAGAGAGCCATAATCCCAATATAGCAAGTTTATTTTTAAGCCCATATTCTGAAAAAATCTTGCCACCTATCAAAAGTAAAAATCAAATGATCCAGCTGGGCATGGTGGCTCATGCCTCTAATCCCAGCACTTTGAGAGGCCAAGGCATGTAGATCACAAGGTCAGGAGTTCAAGACCAGCCTGGCCAAGATGGTGAAACCCTGTCTCTACTAAAAATACAAAAATTAGCTGGGTGTGGCGAAAGGCGCCTGTAATCCCAGCTACTCAGGAGGCTGAGGCAGAGACTTGCTTGAACCCAGAAGGCAGAGACTGCAGCGAGCCGGATCACAACACTGCACTCCAGCCTAGGCACAGAGTGAGTCTTCATCTCAAACAAAAACAACAACAACAAAAAACCCAAATGAGCCCTTCAATAAGCAAATTATTATTGCTTATCATTAAACTCAGTCCTGCAAGAATTGAAAGGATCTCTGGATATGTAGAAAGTGACATAAAACTTCAAAAAACTATATACACACACATATATATTGTGAGACAGGGTCTTGCTCTGTTGTCCAGGCTGGAGTGCAGTGCACATTCATAGCTCACAGGAGCTTTGAAATCCTGGGCTTAAGCCACACTCCCACCTCAGCCTCTTGAGGAACTATGACTAAACGCATGTGCCACCACACCCAACTAGTTTTTGTTGTTGTTGCTGTTTTGTTGAGATAGTCTTGCTCTGTCACCCAGGCTGGGGTGCAGTGGCATGATCTCAGCTCACTGCAACCTCCACCTCCTGGGTTCAAGCAATTCTCGTGCCTCAGCCTCCAGAGTAGTTGGGATTACAGGCATGTGCCACCACACCCAGCTAACTTTTGAATTTTTAGTAGAGACAGGGTTTCACCATGTTGGCCAGACTGGTCTCGATGTCCTGACCTCAAGTGATCTGCCTGCCTCAGCCTCCCGAAGTGCCGGGATTACAGGTGTGAACCGCTATGCCAGCTAGTTTTTGTTTTGTTTTGTTTGGAAATAGGGTCTGGCTGTGCTGCTCAGACTGGTCTTAAACTCCTGGCCACACGGATCCTCTCACCTCAGTCTCTCATAGTGCTGGGATTACAGGTGTGAGCCACTGCACCCAGCCTATATTTTTAAGTAATAACAGGCATTTGGGTAAAAATTCAAATTATACAAAATGGTATAGGATCAAAAATTCCATCTTCATACCCCTCCTGATTCCACGCACCTCAGTCTCCGTGCCAGAGACAACCACTATTATCAGTTTTATAACACCCTCCCAAGTGATGGTCTCGCCATAGACAAGCAAAACTGTGTATTATCCAAACAGGCTACTCTGCGGTTTTTGTTTTTGGGGATTTTATTTTTTTGGACAAACCCAAGAAAAGACAACAGCTAAAAGTATACAAAAAGTCATTTACGTTTTTGACACTTTCAAAAAGGTGTCTTATAAAGAGAAATAAGGGAACACAGAAAAAGAATGAACTAAGTACCCAGCAGAAAACACACGAGCCTGTGCCTACACACAAGAGCAGGGTGCAGGGCACGCCCACCTCCCAGGTAGCCCACTGGGAGCCCATGCCTGGATTCATGCTGTGACATCTCCTGGGTTTTTCAGTCCTTCTGGAAGAGCTAAGACCATCCAACATGCCCCATTCTGAGGGCCGTGTCCCTCAGAACATAGAGTTGGCTTCTCAAACACACCCAGAGCTGATCCCATCCCAGAGGCCTTCTTTGGGAATGTGGCGGGGTCAAGGCAGTGTGGTTCTTGCTATTGGGAAATGAAAAGACTTCCCGTGCGCCCCTGCAGCCATTCGCGATTACTCTGGTAAAGGACTGACTGGTATGTCTTAAAAATAATCTTTCTGCAACTGAAATGAGTATGGTTTTTCCCTTTAAAACATTTTGGAGAGCAGACACGCACAGAGAAATGATGCCTTCAGAGATTCAGTTCCAACGTTTTTACATGTCAGATGCTGGAAATACAGAGAATGAAGAGAAATAAAAAGCTGACCCTGAAATGGGGTAGAGAACAGGCTCACCCAAGATCACAAAGCGTTTGTTACACTGGGGCAATGAGAGAAATGAATTACAGGGGAAACTCCTGCTAAAGTATCAATTCATCACAAATAACAATTCACGTACAAATAAGGTTTCAGCTCATTTAGACCCCAATGAGCTATCAGAACTACCTATCTAGGGACTGTTCAGCAAGTGAATAAATACTGCATCCCTGTATTAAACACAGGAGTCTCCAGAAAAGGCCAGACAAAGAGGACCATCAGCTCTCTGGATTACTTCCACACTTTACGTGTATCAGTGTTCATTTCAAGGGATCGTTTCTGCATCCAGTTTGGACTCCAGGGTCAGTGAGGACTGCCTACTTCCTTTGCTATACAAAATCCCAACCCTGACTTATAGAGTGAGTCACCTCCACGTTAACCAGGCATCGTGACACAGGGGATGATGGTCTCAAGTGAGGAAAGAAGCAGGAAGAACAGAACCACCCCTGACCTAGTGTGAGACAGAGGACACACTTAATCTTTCTTAGATGAAGAAGTTTTAAAAGCAGTTCATGAAATGTCTTCCCCAGGAAATAAAAAATTAGGCTAAAAATCATGTGGTTAGCAATTGAGAACATCTTTTAAAAAGGGTCTGAAAAGGAGTTATTCCATTTGGGTAAAATGTACAGTCTCTCCTTCTGGTCACCTAGAAGCAATGCACAGCAAACAGACAGAAATGTTTATGACCTATAAAACGTTTGTGCTGTGTACCTTCCAGAAGCTACGCAGTTTAACGAGTGCTGGTATCGAACAAGGTAGCTAGTCATCATCACCTAGCTCTGAACACAGAATTACCCATCAGCCAACCTTGCCTCCCTAGACCTTGCCCTCTGCCCATTGTCAGCTACTTGGAAAAACTGGTAAATCATGAGAGTAGCAAATGGGTCATGGCTCGTTTTTTGGCCTGAATCCCTAAAACAGCCCCTTCAGCATCATGGAAAGGCTGTTTGTAGCCACCAAACTGAATTCTAAGAACTGGCAAATGACAGCCAGCTGCAGTGGCTCACACCTGTAATCCCAGCACTTTGGGTGGCCGAGGTGGGCGGATCACTTGAGGTCAGGAGTTCAAGACCAGTCTGGCCAACATGGTGAACCTCACTTCTACTAAAAATACAAAAATAGCTGGTGTGGTGGTGCGCACCTGTAATCCCAGCTACTGGGGAGGCTGAGGCTCGAGAATCGCTTCAACCTGGAAAGCGGAGGTTGGAGTGAGATGAGATTACGCCACTGCACTCCAGCCTGGGCAACAGAGTGAGATGCCATCTCAAAAAAAAAAGAGCAAAAATTGACTCAGTCCCATGATAATCTGACTATTGTCTTTGTATAAATCTTCTTGAAGTCTTTTTCCCATACATTTTAACAACTATCAGCTGAGAAACCTTAGGCAGGATATTTAACCTCTCTGTGGGCCAGGCTCCTCTTCTGAAACAAGGTTAGGAACACCCACCAAATAAGAATGCTAGGAAGATTAAGTGGCTTATCATATGTAAAGTGCTTAGAACAGTACCTGGCCATAAGTCTTAGCTATAATTACTACTTACGCATGCAATTTTCTTTGTAGTACGTTATACATTATTGCCTTATAATCGACAAACATCATTTTGAACGGCTAAATGATATTCTGTGAAGTGGGTATATGCCATAGTTTACCCATTTAGATGGTTATCAAAGGGGAACTTAGGATATTAACAGTTTTGACAGACTGTATTACTAACTACCCTAACTTACCCACCAAATATAAATAACAATGATTTGCATTTGAAGGGAATAGAAAAGACTTACTTCCAAAATTGCTTTGTATTATACAGTTTCCAAAATCATTTCTCTATCTTTTGAGACGGAGTCTCATTCTGTTGCCCAGGCTGGAATACAGTGGCGCGATCTCAGCTCACTGCAGCCTCTGCCTCCTGGGTTCAAGCGATTCTTCTGCCTCAGCCTCCTGAGTAACTGGGGTTATAGGTGCCCACCACTTCACCTGGCTAATTTTTGTGTCTTTAATAGAGACACCATGTTGGCCAGGCTGGTCTCAAACTCCTGACCTCAGGTGATCCACCCCCCACCCACTTGGCCTCCCAAAGTGTTGGGATTACAGGCGTGAGCCACTGCACCCAGCTGAATATCCAAAATTAAAAAATATATTAAAAATGTGTACTTAAAAAAATATATATATGTATATATATATTTGTTTTTATTTTTTTTCAGACGAGATCTTACTCTGTTGCCCAAGCTGGAGTGCAGTGATGCCATCATGACTCACTGCAGCCTTAACCTCCCAGGCTCAAGCAATCCTCCCACCTCAGCCTATCAGTAGCTAGGATTACAGGTGTGTGCCACCACATCCTGCTAATGTTTTATTTTTTGTAGAGACAGGGTCTCACCATCTTGCTTAAGCTGGTTTTAAACTCCTAGACTCAAGTGATCCTCCCACCTCGGCCTCCCAAAGTACTGGGATTACAGGAATGAGCCACCACTGCGTCTGGCCCCTCAATGTATACTTTCTGTAACTTATTGAGCGATGTCATGATCCTCATGGACCCCTTCAGGGTTTCTACACAGGAAAGAAAGAGACAAGAAACAGAGGGCTCTTGAACTCTCAGAGATGGGTCAAGATGGCATAATGAAGTCTATGAATCAAGACAGGTTTTCTAAGTGTAAAGTGATACGAAATTTCTTGTAGGTGAAGACTAAAGGAAATATCAAGCATCTTTATTTTAACAATTCTCTAAAAATTAGAAAAATTAACTCATTTTTAAACATGTCAGTACCACACTCACCATCATGACTTACCAATTCTTTTCAAAGCTCGATCCTCTCTCAAAAAGCCACACATTAACATCCTACCATCAAATCCAGTATCTCACCTCTTGCTCAAATGTAAATGCCACTGATGCATTTATTTGTTCTGTCAAAGAATAGTGTCTCGTAGCAACATGGAGTCCTCACACAAAGAGACTTTAAGAATAGAAAAAGAAGCCGGGCTCAGTGCTCACGTCTGTAATCCTAGCACTTTGGGAGGCTGAGGTGGGTGGATAATGAAGTCAGGAGTTTGAGACCAGCCTGACCAACATAGTGAAACCCTGACTCTACTAAAAATACAAAAATTGCCAGGCATGGTGGCAGGCGCCTGTAATCTCTGCTACTCAGGAGGCTGAGGCAGGAGAATTGCTTAAACCCGGGAGGTGGAGGTTGCAGTAGGCCAAGATCATGCCACTGCACTCCAGCCTGGGCAACAGAGTGAGAGTCTGTCTCAAAAAAAAAAAAGAAAGAAAGAAAGAATGGAAAAAGAAAATGCAATGGTTTGATTCATCATCCCTTAACCAGGACAAAAGAAAAACAAACTTCAGCATGACCAACATCAGAGAACACTCAGCCCCTCCTCACCACATAAACTCCCATACTTCTTTCTATGAGAGTTCCTGGCAAGGGAGCAGAGTATCTGTGATTTATTCCATAAGCAAGGTAAGTCCAAAGGAAGGGGAAAAAATTACACCAAAAACATTTCTTTTGTTTTTTTCCTTTGAGACAGAGTCTCATTCTGTCACCCAGGCTGGAGTGCAGTGGTGTGATCTCAGCTCACTGCAACCTCAGCCTCCCAGGTTCAAGTGATTCTCCTGCCTCAGCCTCCTGAGTAGCTGGGATACCAGGCGCGTGCCACCACGCCTGGCTAATTTTTGTATTTTTAGTGGAAATGGGGTTTCAACATGTTGGCCACGCTGGTCTCAAACTCCTGACCTCAAGTGATCCACCCACCTTGGCCTCCCAAGGTGCTGGGATTACAAGCATGAGCCACCGCACCCGGTCACACCAAAAGCATTTCTAAATCCTGTTTTAATAACAAATGATTAGTAAAAATGAGAAGTTCTATTTTGGTGAACCATATGTCACAGTTCTCTGAATGGAAAAGGGGCGGTCTGAAGAACCGTCTGGGGCTCCAGCCTGCTGCTACTGTATTTCACACAGGATGCCCATTCTTTGCCCATTCTTTTATAATAACCAGAGGCCTCTTTAGACCAGGCTTTCTAGAGGCCTTCATTGTTCTACCTAGAGGCTAGCCATGTCCTTTTTAAAAAGTGAAGTGTGTGTGGCAGTCATACCTCTAAAAATATTTTTGGGGGGTTTCTTATAAATGCCTTCCCTCTACTCCATTCAAAGGCCAGCATTCAGGAAAAGATACTTAATTACCACTGCCTTTTTTCTCTCTGCAGGCACATTCCTAAATGTGTCCCTCAGGAACGCCCTGGAGACTAAAGCCCTTGATTTTTCTCTAACAGATTATCAACAGGCGTCTCCCTGCAGGAGAGGAATTTCTGTCTCATTAGTGGTGAAAACTGCCTCCTTTGCCACAGGCATCATTAGCCAGCAAGCCGCAGAAGGTAACCTGCTTCTTCAGTGTTAAGAAAAGGGTACTCAGGAGGCTGAGGAAGGAGAATCATCGCTTGAACCCAGGAGGCGGAGGTTGCAATAAGCCGAGATTGAGGCATTGCACTCCAGCTTAGGCAACAAGAGCAAAACTCCATCAAAAAAAAGAAAAGAAGAGAAAGAGGCACTGACCACGAGGCCATACCCCAAACTGGGAAACCGAAAGAAGCAGAGCTTTGATTTCATACTTCGGGCATCCCCAGTCTATAATCTATCGGGTTAAACAAAAGATTAAACACTTCTCCACGTTCACCCAGGCAATCTACTGCCTGCCCTGCGCCTACAGGAACCACAACCACTGCCTCCTTCAAAGACGCGTTTATTGAGCCCCTGCTGTGCTGGGTCACACAGCAAAGGACACGACAGATGTGGTCCTTGTCCCAGAAGAAAACAGGGCAAAGTCAGGCTTGGCCTTCTCCTGAGCCAGCTGGCGCCTGAGATCTGAGCCTGGACACCTTGTGGAGAGCAGAACCCCTCTCTTGGCCAATACGAGGGTCTGGGTGTTAATTTTGTTGGAATTCAGAGACCCTTAGGTCTAGAGATCTGTGCCTAGACCCTTAGGTCTAGAGATCTGTGCCAAAGGCCACCTAGGGAAGTACTCTGAGATGAAGATAAGGCCTAAAAGGACCTCCCATCACTCTCTCTGTTCAGGGCTAGAGCTTCTTAATCCTTCTGGAGCTAAGCCAGAGCTAGCTGTCCCTCCTTCAAAAGTATAGGGCACAATTTTCCAGGGCATATAGCAATGAAAACCATAGTATCTTAATGGATATCTAAGATTATCATTAAGGGAGAGGAAGACTAATGTCAGCAAGTACATGTTGGAGTTGATGGTGTTTTAATAAGCATGTGGATTGCTTGTAATGTAATTATAACTTTTTTTAGTTAATAACTACAATTAAAATGACATATCAGATACTATTTATAAAAACCTTCCTCTGATGGGAGTTACAGAAATACATAGAAGTCTTTGTAACCAAAGACAGTTTCAGTAAAATGAAAAAGGCACAGGACTCTCTTCCACGCTTATACTTTTCGTAATCCAAAAAACATTTAACTGGTTCACTTACTTGGGATTTTTTTTCATTTATGGGTCTAACTTTCCTACTGTTATATATTATGTTCTCCTTTTCTGAGTCCTATATCCCTTAAAGCAGTGACTTCATCCGTGGTGTGAGAGCACATCAATGAGATCACAGCAGCTCTGCTGTTACAAGACAAAGACTTGGCCACACCGAATCAGTAAACACGGACAGACACATACATACACGCCCTGGTTTCAATGGCATTTCCTAGTAATTCACTCCAACAGAAGACTCTACTCATAGGTGACACGGCCCAAAGCTGTCTGTCATGGTGACCTCACCCTGGTATCACAGTGACTGTAAGGGAAAGAAAGCAGACACCACTTCCTGATTCACTTTCAACACCATGCGTTCCTGATTTTATGTGTTCATTCGTATTACTTCCTCTCCCTTCCTCCCTACCATATCCAATCCAAGGTATTTCTGAAATCCACCCAGCTCTGTCCACCTCCACAGCCATCATGCTAGTTCAAGCCACCACCATCCACCATCTAGATTACTGCAACAGCGTCCCATTTCCTCTAATTCTAGGTTAGGCCAGCTTCAAATCCATTCTCTACTCAACAGCCTCGATGATCTCTGACAAATAAATTGGACCGCATCAACTCCTCACAATATTTATTTATTTATTTATTTATCAAGACTGAGTTTTGCTCTTGTTGCCCAGGTAAGAGTGCAATAGCACAGTCCCAGCTCACTGCAACCTCTGCCTCCCAAGTTCAAGCCATTCTCCTGCCTCAGCTGCCTGAGTAGCTGGGATTACAGGTGTCCACCACCACACCAGGCTAGTTTTTGTATTTTTAGTAGAGACAGGGTTTCACCATGTCGGCCAGGCTGGTCTCGAACTCCTGACCTCAGGTGATCCACCCACCTTGGCCTCCCAAAGTGCTGGGATTACAGGTATAAACCACCACGCCTGGCCTAACCCACTGTTTTTTTTGTTTGCTTGTTTTTTGAGACGGAATCTTGCTCTGTTGCTAGGCTGGAGCACAGTGGCACGATCTCGGCTCACTGCAACCTCCGCCTGCCACATTCAAGTGATTCTCCTGCCTCAGCCTGCCGAGTAACTGAGACTATTGGCACGTGCCACCGTACCCAGCTAATTTCTATGTTTTTAGTAGAGATGGCATTTCACCATTTTGGCCAGGATGGTCTCGATCTCTTAACCTCATGATCCACCTGCCTCGGCCTCCCAAGGATTGCTTGAACCCAGGAGGTCGAGGCTGCAGTGAGCTGTGATCATGCCACTGCACTCCAGCCTCGGAAAGGGTGAGACCTGGTCTCAAAAAAAAAAAAAAAAAAAAAAAAGGATGAACTTTAGAAACAAGAAGGGGGAAAAAAAGCAGGTAGAACTTTCTCCATACTAACTGAATGTCTTACAAATGAAATCATAAATGATACCATTAAAAAAACATGAGGGAATATCTTCCACATCACCAGAACGACTCTGAAGGACTCTCATCCTTTTCAGTCATTTCATTCCTTTGTCATAAGTAGGTTAGGGTTGTTTATTCTAGAAGTTACAGAGAATTCAGGCTTGAGCACTGAGCTATCTCAGTTTCCTACACTGGAGTGGGAGGGGACTGTGGCTTCGTGAGACCTGGGGAGTTTTCCAGTAAGGCTCAATATTATCTTTAGGGGAAATTCCAAGAAAAGAAAAATGTAATCAGTAATAACATTACTCAAATTTTCCAACCTATTAAGCAAAATCTAAATGTGCTTAAGAAACCTAAAGGCATAAAAACAAACACCCATTGCTTAGGATGTGTGAATTATGGACATCTATGGTCATCTGTCATTTCTCTGCATCCAACTCTTCCAGAAAAACAACTATCTAGCCCTTGCTTTTTTTTTTAATAACCACATTTCTGTTGGCAATTTATTTCAGCATTTTATTACACTTGCAGTTCTTCAAAGTATCTAACCTTTTATAATATCTAACTCCTTTCATATGCAACCAAATTCCCTAGACTCTTAATAGATATAAAGAACATGGCCCTTCATCACCCACTCTCTTCATGTAGGGAAGACTCGAAATACTAAGTTTCATAGTGTTTAGTTACACAATGGCCTAGTCTGTAGGCTGCAAAAATATTTGTTTGAATCCATACTTAAGAAATTATTTCCCCAAATTTTGTTGTTCTTAGTATTCTAAAAAGGTTTTTCGTTTGGATTTATTTATATTTATTTATTTATTTTATTTTTCTCGCAGACGGAGTTTCATTCTTGTTGCCCAGGGTGGAGTGCAATGGTGTGATCTTGGCTCACAGCAACCTCCATCTCCAGGTTCAAGCATTCTCCTACCTCAGCCTCCCAAGTAGCTGGGATTACAGGCAAGCACCACCATGCCCCGCTAATTTTGTATTTTTAGTTGAGACAGGGTTTCTCCATGTTGGTCAGGCTAGTCTCGAACTCCCAACCTCAAGCGATCTGCCGACCTCCATCTCCCAATGTGCTGGGATTATAGGCATGAGCCACCGCACCCGGCCTTATTTATTTTTTGAGACAGAGTATCGTTCTTGTCACCCAGTCTGGAGGGCAATGATGCGATCTCAGCTCACAGCAACCTCTGCCTTCTGGGTTCAAGTGATTCTCCTGCCTCAGCCTCTCGAATAGCTGGGATTACAGCACCCGCCACCATGCCTGGATAATTTTTTGTGTTTTTAGTAGAGATGGGGTTTCACCATGTTAGCCAGGCTGGTCTCCAACCCCTGACCTCAGGTGATCCACCTGTCTCGGCCTCCCAAACTGCTGTGATTGCCGGCATGAGCCACCGCGCCGAGTCATATATATTTAGATAGATAGGTACATAGGTAGGTAGGTAGGTAGATACTTTTTTTTTTTAGAGACAGGCTCTCACACTGTTGCCCAGGCTGGAGTACAGTAGCCTGATCACAGTTCACCCTAAGCTTAAACTCTTGAGCTCAAGCGATCTTCTCATAAGCCTCAGCCTCTGGAACAGTTGGGACTATGGGTGCCTGCCAACACATCTGGCTATTTTTTTTTTTTTAGTAGAGTTGGGGGTCTCACGTTACCTAGGCTGGTCTCGAACTCCTGAGCTGAAGTGATCCTCCTGCCTCGACCTCCCAAAGTGTTGTGATTACAGGTAGGAACCACCATGTCTAGCTTCCTAAAAAGGTTTCCATCAGTCTAGGATCCCAAACTACGTTGAGACTAGAGAACTGAGCAGAGAATCCCTCATGTTGGTCACCTAATTCTACCTCTTAGATTCATGTCTGTTTTGCAGTCATAATACTTAACCGATTCCCATTTATCTGAGACCCACTGAGACCCCAGGCCCTTAGCAGATGTGTAAGTGCAAAGTCAATTCATTTTCATTTTCCCTAACGAATGGGCCACACATTCTTCCCTATTAGATGCATCCTATCTGTATGTCAGCCTGTTTGGTGTTTTAAAAGTATATGTCATCACGTCTTGACTCTAAATAAATGACACTGGGGCCTTATTAAGAAAACAAATGAAAATATTTGCACAGTTAGCTCTTAACACCTTGAGTTTCAGCTTCTGGACCCACGACAAAAGTCATACTCTGTTGCAGCAACTCTTCTTTGCTAGAGATTAAGACAAAGACAGACAGACAGACAGACACACACACACACACACACACACACACACACACACACACAGATATCTACAGGCCAAGACTTTAGCTTTTGTTTCTTGTTTTTAATGTCTGAAATGGAGTCAAACCATTAATAACCAGTTCAAATGACTTTCCTAGTACAACTCATTTCCTTCTGTTAAAATTCTACCTTTCAATGCATATCTTATTCTTATTCTCTTTTTTTAGATGGAGTCTCACTCTGTCACCCAGGCTGGAATGCCGTGGCGTGATCTTAGCTCACTGGGTTCAAACAATTATCTGTCTCAGCCTCCCAAGTAGCTGGGATTACAGGTGCCTACCACCATGCCCGACTAATTTTTGTATTTTTAGCAGAGATGGGGTTTCACCATCTTGGCCAGGCTGGTCTCGATCCCTTGACTTGGTGATCCAGTTGCCTTGGCCTCCCAAATGGGATTACAGGCATGAGCCACTGCGCCCGGCCTGCATAAATCTCAGCTATCTTGGGCACCAGGGCGTCAGACAGCACCCTTAGCACCTTGGAAAGTCCCAGAAAGTTGTAGATGGAAAGTTTGCAATTTCATCTACTCACAGAGGTGCAAAGAAGCCTTCCTTTGCAGTTATTTTAAGAAAAAAAAATCAACTAAGCACCATTTTCCTGCACGTCAATACTGTGACTAGGCGGTAATCGGTTCACATAATAGATGAGAGTAACCATGTAGGTTTAAGGTTACATTGCAGAAAATGAGAAAAATGAAGATGCAGAGACTAAACTCTTCCTGAAAAAAGAGAGCTCAAAGAGGTTTCAATCTCTCACAAAGCAATTACAGAACCTTTTCAATCACTTCTTGAATACACTGGCCCCATTAATCCAGGAACCCAGACACATCTTACAAACATCAATTAAGTCTGGCAACATGCTCTATGTACAAATAGGGAAACTTGGGTGTTCAGGGACAGAGAAGCCCAACAATGAGTCAGGGCTGCCCTGGGCTCTGGACCTAGGACTCTGGAATCTCCATCTCTGGCAGGGAGATGTGATCAATCTCTCGAGGGGATAAAATGTCCACGTAAGAAACAGGTGGCAGAGAAGGAAGTGAATACACACATGTTGGGATGGCACAAGACAACGGATGGCCGACAGCACCCATTTGCAGCTGGAAGGGAAGCCAGCCCACACCCCCAGTGTCGTTTAATCAGATGAAGATCAGCATCATTGCAGCCCCTCCTTAGCAAAAACACTGCTCACCTTATGGCTTGTAAATTGATGCTGTGAGATACCCCATCCATCCTCACATCAAGGCTAGTTTTATCTGAGTTCAGAAATGCCTATTCATCTTTGGCCAGCTAAGTGCATCATCAGATATTCTGTTTGCAAGCCTGCATGCTGAAATGGAACCCACCCCACAGTAAAGGGAGCCTCTGGACAACTCTCTCTGGCTTTTCCTGTCTCCCTCACAAGGGAAAGTTAAAAGGCTATGTATATCTAAAACACACAAAGCGAACCAGTGTGCTTCCTATACTGCAGGCTTCCTAAACTGTAGGCTTTCAGTGCTCACTGACAGGCCTGCATATTTAAGGTCTAGCAAAGTAATCAGCTAAGCTAATCCAGGCTAGCTTTGGTATACTAGATGGACATAATCAAATGTTCCTTTGAGTCAAGCACTATCCTTTCCAAACACTTGTGTAAGAGAACAAATAAATTGGTAATATCTTGGAGTGAATGGTTTTTGCCCAGTTTTTACTGCGGAAGTGAAATACCCTGACACAATCTTTGGGAGCTTACAGGTGAGCAGACACCAACCAGGATCAGGATCAGAGAGAAATCTACCAACTCCAAAGAGAAACAATGCCCAGTTCTGCTTAGCCAAGGGCCCACCCGGGCTCCCTCCAACCCTGGGAAATCTTTACTAACGTCGGGCCCAGGTCACACACCACACAACTGTAGCATTCCTTCCGGAGGAGCAAATTCTCTTCACCAACCCCCCTAGGCAAGTACGAGGTAGGGGAAGGGGTTTGCAATCACGTGACAGCCGGCACACGCCATTCCCCTCCCCCAACCTCCACCCAACCAGACCCGCATTGCAAAGGCGCTGCCCCCGGGGTTGGTCTTTAGGGTGGGGGTGTCGGCGGGTTTCAAGCCTCTGGTTCATCTGTCCTGTGCCCTGGCCCGGTCATTCTCGGCTCGAAGTGTTCTTCTATTCAGTGAAATACCCAGAGGCCTTCCACCCAAGCGAAGGCGCGTACCAGAGACACGGGCTACCCACCCTAGTAAGAAGACACTTGCTCACCTACAGTTGCAATTTATCTAAAATTCGCTTAGCGCTTACAGTGTGCCAGACGCTGAGGGGCGTCCAGCAGATTCAAAAGCGCTCCAGGGCAGGCGCGGTGACTCACACCTGTAATCCCAGCACTTTGGGAAGCCGAGGTGGGCAGATCACTTGAGGTCAGAAGTTCGAGACCAGCCTGGCCAACACGGTGAAACCCCATCTCTACTAAAAATACAAAAATTAGCCGGGCGTGGTGGTACACACCTGTAATCCCAGCTACTCAGGAGGCTGAGGCAGGAGAATCACTTGAACCTGGGAGGCTGATGTTGCAGTGAGCCGAGATCGTGCCATTGCCATTGAACTCCAGCCCGGGCGACAGCGGGAGAGACTGTCTCATAAAAATTTTTTTAAAAAAGGGCGCCCAAATACGGTCCTTGCTTCCAAAAAGCCCCAAAGCTAAGAGTGTTGGGCGGGACGGCCGCAGGAGAAAGGGAAGCCAGGTGAGAACACCAGCACCGGCAGAGGGCTCGGTCCGGAAAGGTCTCCCGGATGCTGCCAGGCTTGCTCTCGAAGGGTCCAGCGCCCAGGCCGCCCTGCCCGACGGGTCCGCGCCCCCAGGCAGGCCCTCCCCTCCCCGCCCGCACTCACTGCGTCTTCCTGCGGCCCTGGTCACGGTGCAGCTCCCTCAGGTCCACCTCGGCGCGGCCCAGGAACTTGTCGAGGCCGAGCAGCGCGCGGTGCAGCACGGTGAGCTGTAGGGTGGCGGCGGCCGCGGGCACGGAGGACAGCAGCGGCGGCAGCTCGAAGGTGGCCTCCTCGCGCCACACGGGCGCGCCCAGGCTGCGCTCCGACACCGAGGTGGCGTACTTCTCCTTGCCCACCTGGATCACCGCGTACGCGTCGCTCGTGCCCCCGGGGCCCTTGGCCCGCAGGCCCCGCGCCTGCAGCACCGTCACCTGCACGTGGGTTGGGGACCACACGGCCCCCAGGCCCCGGCCCGCCGAGGCCATTAGGGACATGGTGACGACGACGCCCCCAGACGCGAGAAGAAGATCGCCGCGACTGGCGGCCTCTACGGCACGCCCCGGCGACCAGGCCACTTTAAGGCTTCCGGCCACACCCCCGCCAGGCCCCGCCCCTCATGGCTAAGGCCCCGCCCCTGCCCGCGCCGCCCGCCCCACCTGCTGCGCCGCGCCCCGCCCCGCCCCGCCGGCCTCCGCAGAGCTGGCAGCTGGGGCACCAGGGCGCCGGGGGAGGGGCTGGCGCGGCCAGGCAGGCTGAGGATCACGTGGCCAGGGGCGGGCTCGTGGAGAATCTGATCTGAGAGATGGTCAGTGAGGATGGGGTCCCCAGCTGCCAAAGGTCACATGGCTGGAAGGAGGTAGCCGAAGCACTGACTTGGGAGTCAGACTTCATTTCCAGGGCCACATCGCCAGTCGTGGCCTTGCGCGGATTACCTAACGTCAAGCCTCAATTTCTTCACCTGACAATCATCTCCTAGGATTGCTGTAAAAAAATAATAATAATAATGCATTACAGTTCTTGGCTCAGTGCCTGGCTTATGGTGAGTTGTCAGTAAATAACCATGCCCAGCACGTTGGGAGGCTGAGACAGGAGGATCTCCTGAGCCCAGGAGTTCCAGACCAGCCTGGGCAACATAGCCAGACCCCTGTCTCTACAAAAAAAGTAAAAATAGATGGGAGTGGTAACAGGCGCCTGTGGTCCCGGATACTTGGGAAGCTGAGTCTACAGGATCTTTGGAGCCCAGGATTTCGAGGTGCAGTGAGCCAAGATGGTGCCACACTTCACTCCCAGCCTGGGCAACAGAGCAAGACTCTGTCTCAAAAAAAAAAAGTTGGTAACTGTGAAGGTGCTAAGGAAGGTGCCCACTCAGTTCACTGCACTTTCTACTTCTCCTGCTGGGGAGTCTTGCTCTGGAGGAAGGCAGCTGCAGGGGAAGGTGAGGACCTTGTGAGGACGTGAAAAGGGGAAGGTATTCTGAGGGGCATGAGTTCAATGTGGGAGTGCCCTATTTTGCCCTCCCCTCACCACATAAGGTGAGGCTGAGTTAGAAAAAGGGAAGAAAGAAGGAACTGAAAGTGGGATTGCCAAATCAAACATCAGGACAGAGGCAGGCCTCCAGCCTGCAGTTCCCCATTTCTCCCTGGCCAGGCCCTCTTTAGTCCCTCCCTGCCTCTATCCCTGGGCTCCCAGGCAGTCCCTTCCTTGTTCTAAATGCCTATTAGATTGGCTGCTTCCCTTCATTTCCCAGGTCCTAGTTCAAAGGTTCAGCTGTTTAACTGAGTTATCAGATTGGAAAGGTCACGTGGAAGGTTTTAAGGTTTTACAGTTAAGGAAAAGCTCAGAAGAGAGAAGTGACAAGTCCATGGTCCCTCCACAGAGCTGGGACTGGGATCCCAGTGTCCTGACTCCCATCAGGGGTTCAGTGCATCTCTTGATTCTTCCGGATCCGCGAACCCCAGTCGTGGATGGCTACTCGTGTCCCTCCGATCTCTAGGCTCTCCTCTGGTCCACACTGTGCATTGCCTTACTAACCTGCTGGCTGCCTCACCAGCAACTGCATTACCTTCGGACTGAACAGACCAGTCCCCCTCCTCTCCAGCACTCACATTTTCAAGGCATTCCATTTTGGCCCTACCCTACCTCATTCTTCTCTATCTCCCGAACAAACAAACCTGTAGCCCAGACACTTTTTACCTCCAGGCCTTTCTGTTGTACCCTTGACTGTCCTTGCCAACCTCCCACTGCAAGGCTTCACGCATACTTCTCCAAGGTTTGACTTCCTATGCCCTGCTGAGGGCAGGGACCACGTGGTGAATTATTCAACTTATCTTCTTCAACTTGTCTCCTTCACAGCCTCCGCCACAAACTTGGGTGCAGCTGTGGTGCGGGAAACACTTTGGAAATATTTTTTTTCTTGTTTTCTTTTCTTTTTTTTTTTTTTTTGGAGACAGAGTCTTGCTCTGTCACCCACGCAGGAGTGTAATGACGAAATCTCAGCTCACTGCAACATCTGTCTCCCAGGTTCAAGCGATGCTCGTGCCTCCGGAGTAGCTGGGATCACAGGCACAAGCCACCACACTCACTAATTTTTGTATTTTTAGTAGAGACAGGGTTTCACCATGTTGGCCAGGCTGGTCTCGAACTCCTGACCTCAAGTTATCTGCCTGCCTCAGCCTCCCGAGGTGCTGGGATTACAGGTGTAAGCCACTGCACCCGGCCATGTTGGAAATATGTAAAGGTGATGGGAGGAGGGAGGAAGGAGCCAGCAAGGCATAGAAGGGGCAGGAAAGCCTAACAGAACTGTGTTGTTTTGGTGCCATTTTCTCTTCTGGATAATCCATTATACTCATTCAACCTCACGGCTCAATTCATTTCCATAAAGCCTTCTTGACATCAGATACAGAGACTCACACCTGAAATCCTTGGGAGGCCATGGTGAGAGGATCTCTTGAAGCCAGGAGTTCAAGACCAGCCTGGGCAACACAGCAAGACCTCATTACTACAAAAAGATGAAAAATAAAACCAAATAATTACCCAGGCATGGTGGTATGCACCTGTAGTCCCAGCTACTCAGGAGACTAAGGTGAGTGGATTGCTGGCGCCTAGGAGTTTGAAGCTACAGTGTGATTGTGCCACTGCACTCTACCCTGGACAACAGAGCAAGACCTTTTTTTTGATTTATTGAGCACTTACTTTGTGCCAGGCATGTGCCAGGTGCTACCAAGGCCACAAAGCTGAATGAGACTCAGTTCCAAGGCACACCATGATCATCTAAGGAAGTCCTGATTAATATGATGCTTTGAGTGTTTTGAGGAGAGAACGATTTCTGTAAGCAGGTGGATTTTCATGCAGGAGGAGGGGCTCACCTGAGCCCTGAAGGATATATCAGATTTGACAGAAAAAGGAGGAAACATATCAGAAGAGCGTTTCAGGAGGAGAGAACAGGAGAACAGCCTAAGCAAAGGTATGGGGATCAGAGAGCTGTGGCGTTTCTGGGTTTCACATACCCCATTGTGGCTGGAGTGTAGGATCCGTTAGGAGACCACTGAGAGTGAATAGTAGAAATAAGACAGAAATTAGACAGGCTGGGCTCAGACCATGAACACCAGGCTAAGGAGTTTATGCCACAGTGTGAGGCCCGGGGAGCCAGGCTTCAGACAACTTTGAGCAGTGACCTGGTTAGGCTGTTCTCAGATTGCAAGGCAGGTATGAGCAGAAGGAGCCCAGCAGCCAACAGCTTGGCAGGCAGCTCACAGCCAGATGCCTTCATTCATTTTCACCTGGCAATTGTCTGCCCTCTGCCCCAATCTGCCTACCCCTTCCCCATCTTGGAGTCTTTTCTTAGTTGGTACTTAATTAAGTCAGAGGATATATACTTTCCTCTTGGTTATCCTCCCAGTCCAATGTTCTACTACACCCCAGCTGGACAAAGTCATGGGTTTCAGTTCAAAACTGACCTTGGGAGGCTGGGCACAGCAGCTCACACCTGTAACCCCAACACTTTGAGAGGCCAAGGCTAGAGGATCTCTTGAGCCCAGGAGTTCATGGTTAGCCTGGGTAACATACTGAGACTCCGTCTCTATAAAACAAACTTCAAAAATTAGTTGGGCGTGGTGGTGTCTACCTGTAGTCCCAGCTACTAGGGAGGCTGAGGTAGGAGGATTGCTGAAGCCCAGGAGTTCGAGGCTGCAGTAAGCTATGATTGCACCATTGCACTCCAGCCTTGGCAATAGAGTGAGACCCTGTCTTTAAAAACAAATAAACAAGGCCGGGTGCAGTGGCTCACACCTGTAATCCTAGCACTTTGGGAGGCCGAGGCGGGTGGATCACGAGGTCAAGAATTCAAAACCAGCTGGGCCAAGATGGTGAAACCCCCATCTCTACTAAAAATACCAAAATTAGCTGGGCACAGCGGCTGGTGCCTATAAGCCCAGCTACTAGGAGGCTGAGGCAGAGAATTGCTTGAAGCCAGGAGGCGGAGGTTGCAATGAACCAAGATCACACCACTGCACTCCAGCCTGGGCAACAGAGGAGAATCAATCTCAAAAAAAAAAAAAAAAAAAAAAAAACTGATCCTGGGAGTAAGTTTTTCAGCTCTAGTCCCTGCTCCTCTCCAACACTCACATGTTTAGCGCTGCTCCCCCAGTAAAGACAACAAGGCATGAATCCTAACCAGACAGCCTCCTGCAGCTGAGTGTGAAACGAAGCGTGTCTTCCACTCATGGGAAGGATTAGAGGACAAAGAGGGTGGGGAAGCACCTGTGACCTCATGTGTTTGAGTTTCTGTGGGACACAAATAGACTTTGGTGAAGGCAGAGGTGGTAGTTTGGAGGAGGGCACAGATGCCTCACCCCCCAGGAGGAATCCAGACCCCTCTCGTGGGACACTGACCACTGGCAGGGGTTAGCTGGAAGGAGTGGGGCTTCCCAAGGCAGGAAGTGGAAATTTTTCAGAAAAGGGAGCAGCAGAGCCCCGGCACCAGGTGTGCCGCAGAGCCGGTTTGCTGCCCCTAGCTGCCGTGGTGGCTGCTTTTCCCCTCCCCCAGCCCAGAGCACAATGTCCCCACAACTGCCTGCCCGGGAGTCACCCATTTTCCAGACCCAGAGTCCAGGCTGGGGGATGCACAGGGACAACAGCAGGGGCAGTGACAAGGCAGGCACCCTGCAGGCCTCCAGGTCCCCACCGGCTCTGGGAGGACTCCACCGTGGCACCCCCTGCCCTCTCCCAAAGGCCAGGCCTTGCTGGGCAGCTGAACCGGGGCAGGGTCACTGAGTTCCAGGAGTGTTTGTAAATACCTCCCCCAGCCAGGGTGCGGCGGGACAGGATGGCTGCTCCTTCCTCCCACCCTGCCCCGCCTCTAGCTCAGACTGAAAGAGGAAGAGTTTCAGTCGGCCCTGAGCACGTGGACAAGCCTGGCAGGTTAGACTGGACAAGTGAGACACCTGCCCTCCTTCAAATCGGCAGAGCAGAGAGTGCCGGGACTCCCAGCCACCTGGATGGTCCTGGGCAGCCGAGCTGTGCAGTTAGAGCTGATGAGAAGGCAGGGCTGAGCCTAGGCCAGTGGGAAGCCCCTCCTCCATAAGATAGTCCCTGGGGCCACGCTGGAGGAGCGGAGAAAAGGGGTTCCAGGGAGAGAACCCTCCTGACTGACAGTCACTCCCCAGAGCCCTTCAGTGTCCCCAATCCCCCTCCTGCAGGGACACTGCTCAGAAACCATCTCTGGGGACTCCAAGTGGGCTCTTGTGCTATCCCATGGAGGAGCAGAAAGGGGCTGGAAATGGTTCCTTGACCTTCTTCTTTGCCTCAGACTTTGGGGTGTGGTGACAAATGTCCACATGGGGTGATTCACTCACCTGGCTCTAAACAGCCATCGGGCTTCCCGATGTCCAGCTGCCTCGGCCTCCTGCCCGCTTGATTGGCCGTGGGCACCTTCCAGGTGTAGGCTTGAGAAGCAAGGGCCTTCCTGCCTTGTGGGGCCAGTGAGAGGCAAGGAGGGCCAAGTGCCTGACACCGGGCTCTCTTTCCCTTGCCCCAGTAGCTGTGGCAATGTGGAGGTTGAAACCATGGCCCAGGTGGATTGTCCCGAGACTCACTGCAGTCAGCACAGTGCTGCAATCACAGCTCACTGCAGCCTGAAACTCCTAGGTTCAAGCAATCCTCCCGCCTCAGCCTCCCAAGTAGCTGAGACTACAGGCACACACCACCATGCCTGGCTAATTTTTTAAACTTTTATTGTAGAGAAAGGGTCTTGTTATGTTGCCCAGGCTGGTCTTGAACTCCTGAGGTCAAGCGATCCTCTTGCCTCGACCTCCCAAAGCAGTGGCTTGTAGGCACGAGCCACCACACCAGCTAGTACTTTCCCTCTGGGTCTTACCCATTTCTGGCTCTCCTGATTGCTGGCAAATAGAAGGGAGTTCAAGGTAAGCAGAAGACACATAAATGGGTGGGGTGCAGTGGCTCACACCTGTAATCCTAACACTTTGAGAGGCTGAGGCAGGTGAATCACGAGGTCAAGAGATTGAGACCATCCTGGCCAACATGGTGAAACCCCATCTCTAGTAAAAATACAAAAATTAACTGGGCATGGTGGTGCGTGCCTATAGTTCCACCTACTGGGGAGGCTGAGACAGAAGAATCGCTTAAACCCGGGAGGCGGAGGTTGCAGTGAGCCAAGATCTCGGTCACTGCACTCCAGCCTGGCAACAGAGTGAGACTCTGTCTCAAAAAAAAAAAAAAAAAAAAAAAAAGACATAAATGACGTGCAAGCCTTCGGCATGGACAGAAAACTGGATGGAAAATGATCTCAACAGGCACATGGCTAACCATTTCCCCTGCAACGTTTTTGAGAGCACAGCTTTGTTGAACAAAGCTTGTGTTACAGATAATGCAAAGGTATTGTCTTTCCAATTTGTCACATCCTCTCAAAGAAGACCCCTGGATCCCACGAATACAGTGTAGTAGAAAATGTGCCCCCCTTCCCTTCCCTTCGCACTGCGTAAAGCCTTCCTTTAGGCCTCTCCTAGCCAGATTGCTTCTGTTTCCTAGCTTATTTCTTACGCTTTATTCAGGACTTGATTTATTCACTTGGAATCATCTTAAAAGCAGGAAATAGGTGCCTCACCTTTGTTTCTTGTTTTGTTTTTTTGTTTGTTTGTTTTTAGAGACAGGGTCTCGCTCTGCCGCCCAAACTGGAGTGCAGTGACGCAATCATCGCTCACTGTGTTACTGGATTGGAAGCCTTTTTTTTGAAACGGAGTCTCACTCTGTCACCAAGCTGGAGTGCAGTGGCGCAATCTCGGCTCACTGCAACCTCCACCTCCCGGGTTCTTTGAGTGATTTTCCTGCCTCAGCCTCCCAAGTAGCTGGGACTACAGGTGCCCACCACCACACCCAGCTAATATTTGTATTTTTAGTAGAGATGGAGTTTCACCATGTCGGCCATGATGGTCTCCATCTCTTAACCTCATGATCTGCCTGCCTCAGTTTTCCAAAGTGCTGGGATTACAGGCGTGAGCCACCGTGCCTGGCCAGATGGGTAGTCTTGACTGCAAGTTGTCCAGGTTCTTGGTGCATTGAATAAAGAATTGAACAAAACGCACAAACAAAGCAACGAAAGGAAAAAGCAACAAAAGTGGAGATTTATTGAAGCGAAAGCACACTCCACAGAGTGGGAGCAGCCTCGAGCAACTGGCTCAAGAGCCCCGATCGCAATGTTCTTTAGGGTTTTTATTAAGCTAGAAGAACTTGGTAACACCCCTAGGTGCTCCATTGGTTATACCCTATGAAAGATTGGCACGCAACCAATCAGAATCTGAAGTGTTATCACAGGAGTAAGGGTGTGGCCTGGATGCTGCCTAATCTTGCCTAGAACTGGCTGCACTTGTTGTTCTTTTGCTTATACCTTAACCCTTAGTTACCCTAATTCCCTATTCTCCTGCCTCAATTGCAATCTTGAACTCTTAGATTCAAGAGATCCTCCTGCCTCTGCCTCCCAAGTAGCTGGGACTACAGCTGTGTGCCACTATGACCAGCTAACTTTTTTATTTTTTGTAGAGCTGGGGTCTCTCCGTATTGCCCAGGCTGGTCTCAAACTCCTGGCCTCAGGCTAACCTTCCACCTGGTCTCCCAAATCAGTGGCTTGCAGGCATGAGCCACTGTACCTGGCCAGTACTTCACCTTTGTGTCACCATTTCTAGCTCTTCTGATTCCTTATAAATAAAAGGCAGTTCAAGTTAAGTAGAACAGACGTAAATGACTTGTAAAGCTTCCGCATCTGTCCATTCAGTCCTTGCCACCTTTAGCACTACACCCTGTATAAATTATCTTTCTAAAATATATTTAGGCCAGGCATGGTGGCTCATGCCTATAATCCTAGCACTTTGGGAGGCTGAGGTGGGAGAATCCCTTGAGCTCGGAGGTTCAAGACCAGCCTGGTTAACATAGTGACACCACCACTCTATTTTTAAATTTAAAAAATATTTTTTGGCTGGGTACAGTGGTTCACACCTGTAATCTCAGCACTTGGGAGGCCGAGGAGGGTGGATCATTTAAGGTCAGGAGTTTGAGACCAACCTAGCCAGCATGGCAATACCACATCTCTACTAAAAAAAAAATACAAAAATTAGCCCAGTGTGGTGGTAGGTGCCTGTAATCCGAGCTACTCAGGAGGCTGAGGCACGACGATCAATTGAACTCAGGAGGTGGAGGTTACAGTGAGCCAAGAGAGCGCGACTGTACGACAGCCTGGTCAACAGACAGACACACTCTCTCTCTCTCTCTCTCTCTCTCTCCATATATATATATATATATATATATATATATATATATATATATCTGTGTGTGAGTGTGTGTGTGTGTGTATACAGATTAGATAGATAGATAGATGATATACAGATGTTCATCGTAGGTCAGTCATGGTGGCTCACACCTGTATAGTAACAATTTTTTTTTTTTTTTGAGACAGAGTCTCACTCTATTGCCCAGGCTGGAGTGCAATGATATGATCTTGGCTCACTGTAACCTCTGCCTCCTGGGTTCAAGCGATTCTCCTGTCTCAGCTCCTGAGTACCTGGGATTACAGGCACGTACCACCATGCCTGGCTAATTTTTATAGTTTTAGTAGAGATGGGATTTCACTGTGTTGGCCAGGCTGGGTCTCAAACTCCTGACCTCACGTGGTCCACCCACCTCGGTCTCTCAAAGTGATGGGATCACAGGCATGAGGCACCGAGCCTAGCCTGTAACAATTTTTTAAAAACAAACTTCTTTATTAAAAGCTAGCATAGCTATAATAAAGGAAAGAGGACAAAAAGAAAAATGTATTATAGACATCCTATGCAGAAAAAGTCCATCAAAATGTTCGCTTTAGGGAATTTTCACTACGCAGGTAAAGAAATAGTATCAGCACCTACAGAAATCTGCCTGTGAGTCCTTCCCAGTCCCCCTTCTCTCCAAAAGTTACCCCTGTCCTAATTTCTATCTCCATACATTAGTTTTGCTTTATTTATTGATTTATTTTTAATTTTTTGAGACAGAGTTTTGCTCTTGTTGCCCAGGCTGGAGTACAATGGCACTATCTCCGCTCACTGCAAACTCTGCCTCCCGGGTCCAAGTGATTCTCCTGCCTCAGCCTCCCGAGTAGCTGGGATTACAGGCACCCAGCATCACACCCAGCTAATTTTGTATTTTTAGTGGAGACGGGGTTTTTCCAAGTTGGTCAGGCTGGTCTTAAACTCCTGACCTCAGGTGATCCGCCCACCTCAGTCTCCTACATTGCTGGGATTACAGGTGTGAGCCACCGTGCCTGGCCAGTCTGGCCTCTTTCAATCAGCTTTATGTTTATGAGATTCACCAATGCTGTTCTTGTAGCAGTAGTTTGTTCATTCATATCGGTTTATAGTATTCCATGGTATGAATATACCACAATTTATTTTCCATTCTAAAGCTGATAGACATTCAGGTTGTTTGTAGTCTGGGGCCTGCAGTGGACTGAACAATGGCTCTCCAGAAGATATGTCCATGTCCTGATCCTCAGACCTGTGAAGGCCACCTTGTTTAGAAATAAGAGTCTCACGGGGCATGGTGGTGTGTACCTGTAGTCCCAGCTACTCAGGAGTCTAATGCTGGAAGATTGCTCGAGCCCAGGAGTTCTGGGCTGTAGTGCACTAGGCTGATTTGGTGTCCATAACATGTCCACATCAATATGGTGAGCTCCTGGGACCACCAGTTTGTCTAAGGAGTGGTGAATCATCCCAGGTTGGAAACAGAGCAGGTCAAAACTTCTGTGCTGATCAGTAGTGGGATCACACCTATCAACAGCCATGGCACTCCAGCCTGGGTAATAGAGCAAGACCCCATCTCTACAATAAATAAATAAATAATGTACAAAAGAAATAAGAGTCTTTGCCAATGTAATTAAATTAAGGCTCTTGAGATGTGACAATCATCTCAGATTATCCAGAAGGACCCTCACTCCAGTGACAAGTGTCCTTAATAGAACGAGGCAGGGCAAGACTATACAAACAAAAGGAGAAAGCCCTGAGAAGGAGGTGGCAGAAATAAGACTGATGCATCCACAAAGCAAGGAGTGCCCACTGCCACCAGAAGCCAGATGGCATGAGGTACAGCACTTCCCTGGAGCCTCGGAAGGAGCTCAGCCCTGCTGACACCTTCATTGTGGACTTTAACCCCCAGAACAGACAGTGAGAGAATAACATCTGTTGTCTTTTTCTTTTTCTTTTTTTTTTTTGAGATGGATTCTTGCTCTGTCACCCAGGCCGCAGTGCAACGGCAAGATCTTAGCTCACTGCAATCTCTGCCTCCCAGGTTCAAGCAATTCTCCTGCCTCAGCCTCCCGAGTGGCTGGGATTATAGGCGCCTGCCACCACGCCCAGTTAATTTATGTATTTTTAGTAGAGACAGGGTTTCACCATGTTGGCAAGGCTGATCTCGAACTCCTAACCTCAGGTGATCTGCCCGTCTCAGCCTCCTAAAGTCCTGGGATTACAGGCATGAGCCACCTCGCCCAGCCATCTGTTGTCTTAAGCCACCAAGTTAGAGGTAATTTGTGACAGCAGCTACAGGAAGCAAATACAGGGATATCAGGAATAAAATCATTCTACATTCTCCTTTGTCTTTTGGTGCATGGACATAAGTGTGCACCCACACCCAAGAATGGAATTGCTGGATCACAGTGTAGGTATATGTTCAGCAGTAAGGGATATTGCTAAACAATTTTCTAAAGAGGTTATAGCAATTTATACTCCCACCAATGTTTGAGATCCAGTTTCTCTGCATTGTTGTCAACCTCTGTGCTGTAGTTTGAATATCTCAAACCTCATGTTGAAATGTGATCCCCAGTGTTGGAGGTGAGACCTAATGGGAGGTGTTTCAGTCATGGGGGCGGATCCCTCAAGACTTCATGACAGCTTGGTGCAGTCTTGGAAGTAGTAAGTTCTCTTGCTTGTAACTGAGGAGTGTGTCATAAAAAAAAAAAAGAGAGAGAAATAAAAAAAGGAAGTAGTAAGTTCTCACTCTCTTAGTTCCTGTGAGGGCTGTTTTGTTTTGTTTTGTTTTTTGTTTTTCTGAGACAGTCTCACTTTGTTGTTCAGGCTGGAGTGCAGTGGCACGATCTCGGATCACTGCAGACTGCTCCTCCCAGGTTCAAGCAATTCTCCTGCTTCAGCCTCCCAAGTAGCTGGGATTACAGGTGCATGCCACCATGCACAGCTAATTTTTGTATTTTTAGTAGAGACAGGGTTTCGCCATGTTGGTCAGGCTGGTCTCCAGCTTCTGGCCTCAAGTGATCCACCTCTCTTCTTCTCAAAGTGCTGGGATTACAGGCGTGAACCACCATGTCCAGCCTGGTCTGGTTGTTAAAAAAAATGACTGCTTCCTCCTGTCTTTCTCTCTTGCTCTCTCTCTTGCTCCGGTCTCTGCACACGCATGCTTCCCTTTGCCTTCTGCCACGAGTGGAAGGAGCCTGAGGCCCTCAACAGAAGTAGATATTGGTGCCATGCTTCTTGTACAGCCAGCAGAACCGTCAGCCAAAGAAACTTCTTTTCCTTATGAATTACCCAGCCTTGGGTATTCCTTATAGAAACACAAGCAGATGAAGCCAGTTGGTATTGTCAGTCTTTTGTATTTCACCTTTCTGGCGGCTGTGCAATAGTTTTCATTTGTATTTCCCTGGTGACTAATGAGGATGTATGCTTTTTCTTAAGCTTTTTCACCATTTGGATACGGTTTTCTCGTGAATGGCTTATTCATATCTTTGACCCATTTTTCCTCTGCCTTTGTATTGATTTGTAGATGTCATTATGAAGATATAGATATCAAATCTATAATGTGATGCAAGTGTCCTCTCCCACTCTGTGGCATGCCTTTACACTCTCTTGGTGGTGTTTCTTGATGAAAAGCAGTTCTTCATTTTGATGACACCCAAATGATCAGTCTTTTCTTTTATGGTTAGTGCTTTATGTCCTGTCTAAGAAATCATTGCCGCCCCAAAGCCATAAATATATTCTCCTTTATCATCTTCTAAAAGCATTTTGCTTTGCCTTCCACATTTATATTAGCAATCCACCTAATTTTTTGTATTATTTGAAGTTAATTTTTTTGAGACAGGGTCTTGCTCTGTCACCCAGGCTGCATGATCATGGCCCACAGCAGCCTTAACCTCCCAGGCTCAGACAAGACTCCTACCTCAGCCTCCCAAGTATTAATAGCTGGGACTACAGGCATGAGCCACAATGTTTGGCTAATTTTTGTAGTTTTGGTAGGCACGGGGTTTCTCCATGTTGCCCAGGCTAGTCTCAAACTCCTGAGCTCCAGGGATCTACCTGCCTTGGGCTCCTAAAGTGTTGGAGCCACTGGGCCTGGCAAAAAGTTAATTTTTTAAAAAAGATAAAATCATGAACTCTCATACAGACATAAAAATGAGCATGTCAAAATTTTATTTCACTTATTATTAAGAAAAACCAGTAAGATGTGCCGGGCACGGTGGCTCATGCCTGTAATCCCAGCACTTTGGGAGGCCAAGGCGGGTGTATCACTTGAGGTCAGGAGTTCAAAACCAGCCTGGCCAACATGGTAAAACCCTGTCTCTACTAAAGATACAAAAAGTTAGCTGGGTGTGGTGGTGCATGCCTGCAATCCCAGCTACTCAGGAGGCTGAGGTAAGAGAATCGCTTGAATCTGGAAGGTGGAGGTTGCAGTCAGCTGAGATGGTGCCACTGCACTCCAGCCTGGGCAACAAGAGTGAAACTCTGTCTCAAAAAAAAAAAAAAAGAAAAACTAGTAAGATGTTACAACCTGTTCAAAGGTGAATCCAAAGAAAAGACACATTTAGAGACCAGAAATATTGAAATGAATATGCAAATAGAGGCAAAGCTGGTTTTTCTGGAGGAGGGGCAGGGAATGTTCCTCCACCAGACAATTTGCTTTCATGAATTTTGCATTGCTATCAATTGTCTACCAAACACAGAGTTGAGGTCCTCCCTTGCCTGGATCCAGGAAAAATGAACTGAGAGTCTGATACCTTTAAAGGTTTGAAAGAAACATTTACCACCTATTTCTCTAAGGCTCCTACCTGTGAGGTCTCCTCCGTATAACAAGACACCTTTGCTAGCCAGTCCCCTCTTTTCTCCCTCCCATAACCTATTTTGCCACGATCCAAGCCCCTATTCTTTCTGTAACTTCAAGATAGTATAAAAGCATCAATGATATCTTTCTTGGGATCTTATATTTTGATAAGATTCATGTTCACGTTAATAAATTTGTAGGCCATTTCTCTTCCTAATCTGCCGTTTATGAGTTGATTTTCCAGTGAACTTTTGGAGGGTAGAAGGAAAGCTTTTCCTCAGCCCCTACAATATCCCTAATGCCATTTATTGAATATAGACCTAGTGCCATTTATTGAATGACCCAGCTTTCCCGTCTCGGCTTGTCACGATCATGTTTCTGAACTCTATTGTGTTCTCTGCTCTATTTCTCAGTTATTGAACAATGCCATACTGTCTTAATTGCTATAGTTTCATAACACATCTTGATATTTAGTAAAGTCTTCAGCTTTGTACTGCCTCTGCAAGATTTATCGGCTATTTTTAGACCTTTGCTTTTTTTTTTTTTTTTTTTTTTTGGGACAGGGTCTCATTCTATCACCCAGCCCAGCATGCAGTGGCACAATCTTGGCTCATTGCAACCTCATTCTCCCAGACTCAAGCGATCCCCCTGCCTCAGCCTCCAGAGTAGCTGGGACTACAGGTGAGTGCCACCACGCCCAGCATATCTTTTGTATTTTTGGTGGAGACAGTTTCACCACGTTACCCAGGCTGGTCTCAAACTTCTGAGCTCAAGCGATCCGACTGCCTCACCTCCCAAAGTCCTGGGATTACAGGTGTGAGCCACTGAGCCCCACCTGGAGCTTTGCGTTTTCATATTCATTTTAGAATCAACTAGCCAGGCACAGTGGCCGATGCCTGTAATTTAGCATTTTGGGAGGCCAAGGCAGGAGGATCAATTGAGCTCAGGAGTTTGAGATCAGCTTGGCAATACGACGAGACCCCATCTCTACAAAAAAATTGTAAAAATTAGCCAGGAATGGTGGCACATGCCTGTGGTCCCAGGTATTCAGGAGGCTGAGGCAGGAGGATCACTTAAGCCAAAGATTTGGAGGCTACAGTGAGCTATGATCATGCTACTGCACTCCAGCCTGGGGGACAGACCAAACTATAGCTCTAAAAAAAAAGAAAAGAAAAAAAAAAGTTTCAGCCTTATGAGTTTAGAGCTCTGTGGGGGGCATGAAGGGAAAGTTCATGAGTCCATAATGACAAAATGGTTAAAGCATCCCACTGCACCCTACCTGAAAACTTGGTGGTAACAGCAGTTACCCTAGAAAAATGCCCGTGGAGTCATCAGGAATCCCAGGGAGCCAAAGTCATGGCTATGTGGTTCTGCTGCCTTTTCGAGTTCATCTCTCTCCCACCAGTCTTGGAGGCTTCTAGCTATTATGGTACCTGGGGGATGTGGTAATTTTCTTACATCAGCACAAGGTTCAGCAAATATCAAAACATCTAACCTTTCAGAGCTGTGTTTTTCTTTCTATTTATTTGTACCCTGTCCTACTTCAAAAAAGATTTAAGCTTGTTTACAACATGACATAAATGAAGTTAAACATAAATTAGAACACCATGAGAAAGGTAAGGCCTAGGGAAAACCAGGGTACAGACACAGACATATGCTAAGAGTGACACCAGCATGCCGGGAGGTTCCATGGGCTTTGGAGTACTGGGCTTTTTAAAACTTGCTGAAGCTGCCAAACCAGTGTTGTGTTCTCACATCCCAGAATCCTAGCATTGTTGGGGGCAAAGCCCAGTGAAACAATCAGATATTGATCCCCAGGGTAGAAGGAGACCTTCTCCCTAATCCCACGCTCCAGCCCACACAGAAAGCACCATAGTTCTGGAACTCGAGTTTGCAGGATAAAAACCTGAAATTTAAAAATGCCTATAGGGGCTGGGCACGGTGCTCATGCCTATAATTCCAGCACTTTGGGAGGCCGAGGTGGGTGGATCACCTGAAATCAGGAGTTCGAGACTAGCCTGGCCAACATGGCGAAACCCTGTCTCTACTAAAAAATACAAAAATTAGCCAGGCACAGTGGCACATGCCTGTAATCCCAGCTACTAGGGGGCGCTGAAGCAGGAAGACTGCTTGAACCTGGGAAGTGGAGGTTGCAGTGACCTGAGATCGTGCCACTGCGCTCCAGCCTGGGCAACAGAGTAAGACTCCATCTCAAAAAAAAAAAAAAAAAATCTGTGTAAGGAGAGGTTTTTCGAGTGTTTGGTGTGTTTTACTGTGGAGTCCTAGAATCCTGAGAGCAATTCCAGCTTCCTAAGGAAAGGAGGTAATCCTAGGGCCAAGGGGAGCTCATAAAGCCATTGAAGCTCCCCTGAGCTGGGGAGAGGGTGAGTCAGCCCAGCCGATGGTGGGGTGTGTAAGGATGCCTTCGAATTTCCTCACCCCTCCTAGAAAGGCTACACCTGAGCTGCATTCCAGAGACGTTTGGGATACCAACACACGTGGGAAACACACATGAAAACAGATCTCACCCCTCCCTCCTCCCTGGGGCCAGCAGAGGAGCTCTAAGGAGCTTAAAGAGGAATAAGACTCCCACCTCCCATACCTTCCTCTGTCCTGGCAGACAGAAGGGAGAGTTACCCAGGTGCAGGTGCCAACATCTCAAGTTAAAAGTTCAGGTTTCTTCTTCTTGGTGCCCAAGTTTGCTAAACAGCACCACCTGCTGCCTCAGAAGTCATGCAACTGGAAAGTAACAATGCACATGTGAGCCTTCCAGAGTCCTGTTTAGGGTGCGCCCGTGAGACTCTCGGGAAAGGCAGAGGGAGGGCAGGACACACCTGCAGGCCAGCTTTGTGCTCTCTCCTCCTGCCCCTCCAATTAAACTCACTTTTTTTTTTTTTTCAGGTGAGATGGAGTCTCTCTCTGTTTCTCCGGCTGGAGTGCAGTGGCACGATCTCGTCTCACTGCAACCTCTGCCTCTCACGTTCAAGAAATTCTCCTGCCTGCCTCAGACTCCCAAGCTGCTCAGATTACAGGCATGCACCACCACACCCAACTCATTTTTGTATTTTTAGAGATGGGGTTTCACCATGTTGGCCAGGCTGGTCTCAAACTCCTAACTTCAAGTGATCCACCTGCCTCAGCCTCCCAAAGTGCTGGGATTATAGGAGTGACCACCATGCCTGGCAGTGCCAAGCTCATTACACAAATGATCTTATTCATCCTCACTTCAACCCATAAAAGTAGGGATTTTTAAATTATTATTATTTTTTTGAAATGTAGTCTCGCTTCATCACCCAGGTTGAAGTGCAGTCTCGGCTCACTGCAGCCTCTGCCTCCCAGGTTCAGGCGATTCTCCTGCCTCATGAGTAGCTGGGATTATAAGCACCTGCCCCCACGCCCAGCTAATTTTTGTATTTTTAGCAGAGATGGAGTTTCACCATGTTGGCCAGGCTGTTCTCGAACTCCTGACCTTAGGTGATCCAACCGCTTTGGCCTCCCACAGTGCTGGGATTACAGGTATGAGCCACTACGCCTGGCCTAAAAGTAGGGATTTTTATCCTCATCTTACAGAAGAGAAAACAGAGCCTTAGGGAGAATAGAGAACTTGCCCAAGGTTCCACAGATCAATGCAGAACACAGATGTGAACGCAGATCTGTTTCACGCCAAAGCGCAGTATCCTAACCACCAGGCTATCCTTTTTCATTGTAATAAAATGGAGAAAAAGCTAATTTTTCTTTAGCACAGAATATACTCCTATCAACAAAGGAAATCCGCTTTCGTTGGAGGAATACGAAATAAGCCGCTGAGCTGTGTATCCCAGGAAGTGACACCCCTAGAGGGCATGCTCTCCAAACCGCCTTCTAAAGACAGCACGGTACTAAAGGGAGGGTAGAAGCTTAGGGTTTGAGCTGATCTGCTCAAGGCCGTTAAGAGATTCCAGAGGTTGTAACAGCAACAAGCAAGAGGAAGAGGAGGAAAATGAGGCCACTGGTGGATCAGGGAAGTCTAGTGGGGATTTACTCCATTTCCCATATGGGGTAAATCCACTTCACATCCCCATGATGGCTTCAATGCTGTGGCGTGGGATCAGTTTTGCAGGAACTCCGTGATGTGCTGAATATGTCTCAAAGAGGGGATTGCCCAGGCAGCCGTGGGAGGCCCGCCCCGACTCAGGGCGCTGTATTTATTGTTCTGAGCGCCAGGCCCTGGATAAGCAAAGGTAGCTGACTTAGGGAGCTAAGGGGGAGTGTTCAGGGAGTGAAGACCTCACCAGCCCAAGAACGCTGGGGAAGGCCAGTGCTGCACCCACAAACTGCGCCCAACCGGGGCACAAGTCCCCAGCATCCTCTGGAACCTTCTGGAATCCCAGCGTGCCCCGTGGAGAGAACCCTGGAACTGCTAGACATTTTTTTTTTTTTTTTTTTTTTTTTAGACAGAGTTGCTCTGTCGTCCAGGCTAGAGTGCAGTTAGCACTATGTCAGCTCACTGCAACCTCCGCCTCCCAGGTTCAAGTGATTCTCCTGCCCCAGCCTCCCGAGTAGCTGCGCCATCAAGCCCGACTAATTTTTTTTTTCTTTTTTAGTAGAAATGGGGTTTTGCCATGTTGGCCAGGCTGGTCTTGAACTCCTGACCTCAGGTGATCCACCTGCCTCGACCTCCCCAAGTGCTGGGATTACAGGCGTGAGCAACCGCGCCCCGCCGGCTTGTCCTTTCATAGGGATTCCTCCAAGTAAGAAAGGCTGTGGACCCGCCCCTCCCTCCTGCCCATTCCTTCATTTCCTGGGTTGTGCCAGCCCCACTGTGGGCAAGTTTTTTTCCCCTCACTGAGGACACTGCTGGTGGATACGCAGTTCCGCCGCTTTTTGCTCTGGGCAAGGTGGTCCAGTGGGCTAATCCTAGCACGCCCGCACCTCTGAGAGCTCTTGGCTTCCTTGGGGCCCTGCCCTGGGTGATTAACATTTCCTCAGGGCAGAGCCTGTCCCCTGGAGATGGGAATGAAGGGGTGCTGGGGGGGGGCGCCTAGATGGGGAAGGCAGTGCCATAGCAGGGGTCAGGGTGCCAGGCACATGGATGCCACCAGTGCCTCTTGCCAGCTGTATGAACCTTGGTTGGGCAGTACTTAATTCTCTCAGCACCAGTGTGTGACAACACTTGTGAAGTGCTGCCAACCAGGAAAGCCCCCCTAAGCCTTGGTGTCCAGGGATTTCACCGGGGATCAATTACATAGTCATGCAGTGGCCACATAACGGTCCTTAGCTGCTCAGTCTCCAGCCCCAAGAAGTCAAGCTAACATGATACAGCCCAAGGTCTAGGGCCACAAACACACTCTTACCAGGTAGGACACTCAAGGGCCTGGATGCATACCCCAGGAACCAGTGAGGGCCAGTCCTGAAGACCCTTGGAATATGCAGGGTTTGGGTAACCACGTCCTCCTGGACTAACCCTTTACAGAAACACTCATTAGGCACGTATTACATGTCACCTGTTATTGTTATCTACATTTTTATCATTGTGGCATTGTGATTTATGATAAGAAGTAGACATGGTCTGTGTCCAGTTCCTGGCACAGGACTCCTAAAAACCCTTGGAGACCAGATGCAGGGGCTCACGCCTGTAATCTCAGCACTTTGGGAGACCGAGGTTGGTGGATCACTTGAGGTCAGGAGTTCGAGACCAGCCTGCCAACATGGTGAAACCCCATTTCTAGTTAAAAATATATCTATCTATATATATATATAGATATATATATATATAGATATATATATACGCACACACAAAATTAGCCGGGCATGGTGGTATATGTTTGTAATCCCAGCTACTTGGGAGACTGAAGCAGGAGAATCACTTGAATCTGGGAGGTGGCAGTTGCACTGAGCCAAGATCTCACCACTGCACTGCATTCTTGAGCAACAAGAGCAAATCTCCATTAAAAAAAAAAAAAAGCAAAAAAAAAAAACAAAAAAATAAAAACTTTGGAATTTCCAAAGCGATGAGAGGTGTATAGTGAAAGGAGCACTGTTTGCTATTCCCAAGGAGACCTCTTTAACCACAGCTGAGTTTATGTTAAGGTCACTGTTGGAAAGCCCATAGGATGACGGGCTGGTTGTGGGAGGGGCCGACAATGTGATCGGAGGGTTGGACCTTTTAGCTCCACCCCTGACCTCTGGGGAGAGGAGAGGGACTGAATGGAGGTTTAGTTAATCAACAATGGCCAAAGTTTTAGTCAATCATGCCTACGCAATGCATCCTTCATAAAAACCCCAAACTATAGGGTTTTGGAGAGCTTGCAGGTTGGTGAACACATGGAGGGGCTGGGAGGGTGAACCCAGAGAGACCATGGAAGCTCCATGCCCCTTTCCTCACCCTTTTCCCTGTGCATGTCTTCCATCTGGCTGTTCTTGAGTTGTATCCTTTTATAACAAACTGATAATCTAGTAAGTAAACTATTTTCTTGAGATAGGCGAATTGTTCTAGAAAGCTATCAAACCCAAGGAAGGAACTGTAGAAACCCCCAATTTACAGCAGATGCCCAGGTCACCACTGGACATGTGACTGGCATCTGAAGTGGGGTGCAGTCTTGCAGAAATTCCTGAACCTCTGAAATTTGATGCTAACTCCAGGTAGATAGTATCAGAATCTACTGAATTGGGCTGGGCACAGTGGCTGACGCCTGCAATCCCAGCACTTTGGGAGGACAAGGCGGGTGGATGACCCAAGATCAGGAGTTCGAGACCAACCTGGCCAACGTGGCAAAACCCCATCTCTACTAAAAATACAAAAATTAGCTGGGCATGGTGACACGTGCCTGTAGTTCCAGCTACTTGGGAGGCTGAAGCAGGAGAATCGCTTGAACCTGGTAGGCCGTGGTTGCAGTGAGCCAAGATTGCGCCACTGCACTCCAGCCTGGGCAACAGAGCAAGACTCCGTCTCAAAAAAAAAAAAAAAGAATCTATTCTATCTATTGAATTGTAAGACACCCAACTGATGTCCATGAGAGAATTGAATTAATTGTGTGGGGAAAACCCTACACAATCTGGTGCCAGAATTGAGAATCACAGTGGAGGAGAGAGAAAAATAAGTTTTCCTTTCAACCGTATAAATAGTGTCTCCCCAAGAGTAGAAGACATCAACTGTGTCATATACCTGTTGGTATCCTGGGGGTTGCGGAGTCCCATGGATTAGTAGATGCCCATAAACATTTATTTTTTATTATCATGTCAGTGACACTTGCTCAGGTTGTTACTGACCTAGGATATCCTTCCAGCTTCCATTAGTTGTTATGCATCCAATCCATTCGTCTGTCTATCAATATCCCAACCAAGTCCTACCTCCTCATGAGATGCTCCCCATCTATTCTGGCCCACTTTGAAGTCTTTCTTTTCTAAATTCCTGGCATATTTTCTATTTATATAATCTGTGACTTCTATCACATTCAGCCTTAAAATGTTACTTAAGTGTTTTATGTAAGGCTTGTTCCCCAACTAGACTCTAAGTGTCCAGAGAAAACAGACTGGATCGTACCTGTTTTTCGCACTCCCTTTCACAGCCAGCTCAGGGCCTTAATGCAGTAGGTGCTCAATTAATATAAGACGGCCAATGACCCTTCCCTCTGGGCATCTCTCTCTCTCTCTCTCTTTCTTTCTTTACTGAGGCCAGACCATTGCTTCATAAATAAACGAACAAAGTATTTTGTAAAAAAATGAATTGTAGCAATAAATAATTAGCACAAGATTTTTGCAAAGACTAAAGTTTTATTCCAATCGGGTTTGTTTCCTTTGGAAGGCACTTCTCTGAGCCTTCTGTGAAGAGGATGGCCTCATTGATGCTCTCAGTGATGTAATCTATGTTGTTGGCATTGACACAGCTGAAGTTAATCTGACTGTTCCTGGGGATGTAGATGTGCTTCTTCCTGACCAGGTATTCCACCTGCTGGACTGCAATCATGGCAGGGTCTCAGATCCTGACACTGGACATCTCAAGTTCCCCTCTAGCCCAGGCTGGTTTATTTTATGTATTTATTTAATTATTATTTTTGAGATGGAGTTTCACTCTTGTTGCCCAGGCTGGAGTGCAATGGTGTGATCTTGGCTCACTGCAACGTCTGCCTCCTGGGTTCAAGTGATTCTCCTGCCTCAGCCTCTCAAGTAGCTAGGATTATAGGATGCGCCACCAGGCTCTGCTAATTTTTGTATTTTTTTTTCTTATTAGAGATGGGGTTCCACCATGTTGGCCAGACTGGTCTCGAACTCCTGACCTCAGGTCATCCACCTGCCTCAGCCTCCCAAAGTGCTGGGATTACAGGTGTGAGCCACCTCGCCCAGCACCCAGGCTGGTTTATGAAGGACAGGGAGTGTCAGTACTTCCGGGGATCCAGAAGCATCTTTAAAGCAGCCCATTTTCCAGAGGACAGAATCAAAATCTGGAGTGAAGCTAGGAACTGGTCACCTAGTCAGTGAAGCTTAATGCTCAAATACAGTCCAACGGTCAGAAAGCGGGGACACCCACTCCCTAGACCCTTACAGTTGAGTCCAAGATAGCCATGGGTCCCACTCTGCTCAGTGATGTGACCCCAGGAGCCGGGGGTTCCCAGGAGCCGGAGCATTGCCTTCACTTTTTCCTTAGTTAGCATGGCTTTCTCTACAACGTCTTTTAGACTCTGCTTCCTACCAAGAAAGGACAATGAGAAAGAAGGGTGTGAGGTCCCCCTTGCTCTCAAACCTCCTTATTGCCAGTCCACTCTTCTTACCTTCAAAGGCCCCCAGCAGAGTGCCTGAGGCTCTGGGATGGCCATGAGTGGGAGGGAGGTTTGATCCCGTATTAACTTACGCAAGCCAAGGAGGCCCCCAGGCAGATTTTGCCAGAGTTGCAAGCCCCTGATGCTGTCTAATGTCCCCGAGCAATCTGGAAGAGTTCAGATAACTCATTGGCCTGGGTACAAAATGAATGTACCCCTCTGTCCCCTAAGGGAACCCTTGGCATAGCCACCGCCATTGGTACACATCAGGTCCTCAGTAAAATGCTGATGAATGGATGGAGTAAAGAGGCCATAAGGGCAGGAGAGAAGCACCCTGCTGAATCTGGGGATCAACAGGTCTGCAGGCACCCAGGGCCTCTCTCATGCCTTCCTGCTCCAGCCCTCACCCTTACCATTCTCTCAGCAGAGCCGAGTTGCAGAGGATGGAGGTGATGATCCGTGCACCCGTGTTGGGAGGGTTTAGCCACAGGGCCTGGGCTAATCTCATCAGCTGGGAGAGGACGCACAGCAGCTGCTGGTTGTTGACTGCCACCACCGCTAGGATCCCCACTCCTTCATCTGCAGCGTTGGGAAGACAGCCTCAGCCTCAGGCTCAGCCCCTTCCTCCACTCCCAAGGCCTTCACCTAGACCTCAACCTCTAACCTTGTAAAAGAAAAGGTTGAACCATGAGGCCCTCATCGCAGCCCAGCCAGGATGGTATTCAGGCTCCTGAAAGTTGCCAGAGGCTCTCCTTCCAGCAAAAGTATCCATAACTCAGAGTCTTAAAGGAGGAAGGAACTTGAAAGATCACTAAGTTCTATTTTCTTTTTTTATTTTTATTTTTTGTTGTTGTTGTTTTTTAAGTGACCGTCTCTCTCCGTTGCCCAGGCTAGAGTGCTATGGTGGAATCACATAGCTCACTGCAACCTCAACCTAACTGGGCTTAAGTGAACCTCTTGCCTCAGCCTCCCGGGTAGCTAGGACTACTGGTGTGTACCACCATGCCTGGCTAATTTTTTTAATTGTTTGTAGAGACAGGGTCTCACTGTGTTGCCCAGGCTGGTCTTGAATTCCCAGCCTCAAGGGATCACCCAATCTCAACCTCCCAAAGGAGGGATTGGAAGGTGCTGACTGGGATTACAGGTGTCAACCACCATGCCAGCGCCACCCTCTCATCTCATAGCTGAGGAAACAAAGGCCTGAGGGTGAAATTATCTAAGCTGAGTTGGGTCGAGTGGCCAGATTTAGTAACAGAACCAAATTCTAGCTCAGTGCTCCCCACTTCTGCCTCCATACGTGCTCTCCCTGGAGTCCGTGGCTCCCTCCAGAGGATGAGATATGGGAAACATCCCTGTGCAGTGAACGCAGCGCCATTTCACAACAGACCCTCCCCTCTCCTTCTGCCTGTACCATACCATAAATGCCAAAATTCTTGGACAGAGACTGGCTGCAGAAGAACTCGATGCCTTGAGACACAAAGTATTGTAAGATTCTAGTATCTTCTTCCAAGTCACTGGTGTATAAACCTTGACAGGGAATATCAAAAAATGGGAATATCTGCTTGCTCTGTAGGAGAAAGGAGAGCAAAGAAAGAATGAGTCGGATGGAGGAGAAAGCAGAGATGAAAAGACAGGAAGGTAAGGCAGGAGATTGGGTTTACCTTTATCATGGACATCAACTTTGCCCACTCACTTGGTGTCAACTTGCAGTCGATGATGTTCCCGATCACAAGGACGCAGCCACGTGGGATCTGCTGCAGGTAGAGATGGTCTCATCAGGTACTTCCCCTACCCAGGAGTGGCGGCCCCAGGGCATTTAGGGGTGAAGTGTTCCTCCATGTTAGTTACCATTGAAGGGCCAGGCAAATTCAAACCTGGAAAAGGTCTTGGATGATTTAAGGGGTATGGGGAGGAGAGGACCCTTAGGCTGTAAGTCAGATCTGGGGAGGAGTTTCTCTACCTCCACCACATTGAGGATTATGTCAGGGTCCATGCATAGCTTCTTGGGGTCCCAGATGGAGTATTCATAAACTGTGAAGCCCATGTCCTGGAAGACGACTCCATGCAGTTCTGTGGGAACACAGCCCCCACCAGCTGGTACATAGCAAATAGATGGAGACAGAGGTACTGGAGTGTGGGGCCGAGAGCCACCAGCTGAAGGTGGGACGTTAACAGGAAAAGGACATAAACAGCTTGGCTTGTCAGCCATTTTGCTCATGACAGAGAATGAGGGATAACAGTGAGGACAGCAATTGGGGTGAGGATTAGGAACAGGGGATGGGCATTTGCCGTCGCCCTCATCTTGGGTAAGACTTACCTTTTTGAGAAGAGATGATGTAAACTATACGAGCATCCTTATGCCAAGCTCTGAGAAACTCTACCCCAAGCTGGAAGGCACCACTGTCACCAACAGTGTGTACACCCCCTACCTGCCAGCAAGAAATAGACAGAAATAGGTCGGGCGCTGTGGGCACGGTGGCTCACGCCTGTAATCCCAGCACTTTGGGAGGCCAAAGAGGGTGGATCACCTGAGGTCAGGAGTTCGAGACCAGTCTGGTCCCCATCTCTACTAAAAATACTAAAATTAGCTGGATGTGGTGACAGGCGCCTGTAATCCCAGCTACCCAAGAGGCTGAGGCAAGAGAATCACTTGAACCCAGGGGGTGGAGGCTGCAGTGAGCCGAGGTCAGGCCACTGCACTCTATCTAGCCTGGGCCACAGAGTGAGACTCTGTCTCAAAAAAATAATAAATAAATAGAAATAAACAGAAATAACTCTCTAAAACAGTAATGGAGGCTGCGCATGGTGGCTCATGCCTGTCATCCCAGCACTTTGGGAGGCCAAGGCAGGCAGATCCCCTGAGGCCAGGAGTTTGAGAGCAGCCTGGCCAACATGGTGAAATGCTGTCTCTAACAAAAACACAAAAATTAGCCAGGCATGGTGGCGCACGCCTGTGACTCCAGCTACTCAGGGGGCTGTGGCACGAGAATTGCTTGAACCTCGGGGGTAGAGGTTGCAGTGAGCCAAGATCATACCACTGCACTCTAGCCTGGATGACAGAGTGAGAGTTTGTCTCAAAATATATATATAATAAATTTAAAAATAAAACAGTAATGGAAATACTAACACCACCTCCAATTCAGATCATTTGTCTTGAAAGAGCTTTCAAATCAGCAGTATGAACAGGTGAGAATACCACTGGATTGGAATTCCGATCCTTACTCTACCCTTTGACGGCTAAAGCTGTGGACTCTCTGAGCCTCAGATGTCCCCCTTATCAATACCAGGGGGCCCTCCAAGGTCCCTTTTGGGTTTAAGGTTGTGCAGGCCCAGAGCCCCACTCTCTGTGTCGGGACGAGTCGGGGAGGGCCCGCTTCTCACCCTGTTCTCCACGATGGCTTGGCTGTGCTTTCCAAAGAGGAGCTCCAGAGAGGCCTGGATGAATGATTTCATGCCCATCGTGGGCAAATACTCATAATTCAGGGAGGGATCCTGTGAAATCTGGAGTCGGGCCTTCTGCACCACGAGAGAAACCCAGGGATGGCCTTCATTTGTCATGCAGACTGTGAGGAAAACCACAGAGGGAGCGCCAGGTGCTTGGTTTGGGCCCCAGGGGTTGAGCTCTGCAGAGAGCCGGCAAACAAGTCTGCCCTGGACTCCTTGGGGCATTGGGAAGGTCCTTGTGAAAAGAAAACTTTCCCTTTTCTTTTCTCCTTGATAAAAACAATGTGCTCTTAGTAAATGTGTATTATTTTCGTCTTTTTAAAAAAGACAACTGAAACCTATGCCATTTTAAGGTTAAAAATTATACAAGCCCAGGATGGGTGGCTCAGGCCTGTAATCCCAGCACTTTGGGAGGCCAAGGTGGGTGGATCACTTGAGTTCAGGAGTTCGAGACTAGCCTTGCCAACATGACAAAACCCTGCCTCTACAAAAAAACACAAAACAGCCAGAACTGGTGGCCAGCGCCTGTTATCCCAGCTACTCAAGAGGCTGAGGCAGAAGGATGGTTTGAGCTCAGGAGGAAAGGTTACAGTAAGCTGAGATCTTGCCACTACACTCCAGCCTGGGCAACAGAGTGAGACCCCATCTCAAAAAAAAAAATTAATGCAAAATGAGAGTAATAGATAGATAAAGCTAAATAAAGGTAACCCTGACTTTCACAGTGGGGAGACCCAGTTGCATATCGTAAGGCTCAATTTGGGGAACTGTTCTTGGTTCAAGAATAGAGAGAGAGAAGGTAAGAGGAGAGGCTGAAGAAGTGTGGGATGGCCATGCAGGCCCCCAAGCATAGAGTTGTGGAAGAGGACATAGCTCTCATCAAACCGCTAGAAGCTCCCAGAGAAGGGCCGAGAGCATGGAATGACATGGGACCTTCTCTGCACTTTTCCCCACTGGGCAATTCTGTTAACAAGGAAAGATCTCTCCTCCCACAGAAGCTTGGGCCACACCCCTCCTGCTGCAGCAGGGAACACTGTCCTCCTAGAGGCAGTTCCCATCACTTAAGTCTTACACTCCAGAACTGCTAGGCATCTACCTTTATAGGCTAGGAACATTTTGTTGGGGTAATCATCTTGTTTGTAGGCCTTTAACAAGCTGCCCTCTAGCTTGTGGACGAGGGGCACATCCATGAACACGGAAAGGGTGGGCATAACTGCGATGAAATTGGAGCCAAGACTGTGTCTCTGCTCCTGTGTGCCGCTTCTACCCAGAAGCCTTCCTCCAAGGCTGGGCCGGGCGGTCCTGCCTCTTCCTGGCACCTTGGCAGCTCCAGTGCAGAGGCGCTGGACAACTGGTTGCCAGGGCAACAGAACCTCATGATCTTTGTGGTGGCGATCCACGGGGGCCACAGGAACATTCCAGGGTACTTGAGGAGAATCCCCTGAGAGAGCGGCCAGGGCAGGATAACAATCTCCTGGAATTCCCAGGCATGTTTCCCTCACTCCCTGCCTTCTCTTCTCTAGCCCCAAGTGGCTCAATCCAAAATAATAAGCCAGCTGCTTAGAAGACAAGGCAAAGATAATGGGAGATTACTTAACAGATATAATATACGTTATTGGGATTATGGATACCCTAAAAGCCCTGACATCAGCACTATGCGATGTATGCATCTAACAAAATTACATTTGTACTTCACACATTTATACAAATTAAAAAAAAAAAAAAAGACACAGGCCAAGACAGGCAGCCAATGAGCCAAGTGGGGCTTCCCCTGCAGAAGTGAAAAGTCCAGATTACATAGCAATGCAAGTCGAGGCATTAATTTCCATTTTGCAAAGTGCCCAGATTTAAAAAGGAATAGAAAGAAAGCACTGTTTCCTTCCATAGTTGTTTTAATAAAGAATTCTATTATTAGAAGTAATATAATCGGCAACTCACTAAGCTACTTCCATTTCTCTCAGTTGCCTAGAGCCAACACTTCTATATACATTTAAGTTTCTTTCTTTCTTTCTTTCTTTTTTAAGAGTCTTGCTTTGTTGCTGGCCTCAAACTCCTGGCCTCAGGTGATCCGCCAGCCGTGGCTTCCCAAAGTGCTGGGATTACAGGTGTGAGCCACCACACCTGGCCATTTGTTAAGTTTCAGTGATGGCCAACTAGTGAGTGTAGACAGCAGAGGTTAAGGGGAGAAAAGAGCCAGCCTCTATAGAGTCAGTTTGCATGTTGCTTTCTTTTCCTTTGGATGTTTAACAACTTTTTTTTTCTTTGAGACAGAGTCTCCCTCTTGTTCCCCAGGCTGTAGTGCAGTGGCATGATCTCGGCTCACTGCAACCTCCACCTCCCAGGTGGCCTTAGCCTCCTGAGTAGCTGGGATTACAGGCACCTGTCACCATGCCCAGCTAATTTTTTTTTTTTTTTTTTTTTTTTTTGCATTTTCAGTACAGACGAGTTTCATCATGTTGGCCAGGCTGGTCTTGAACTCCTGACCTCAAGTGATCCCCCTGCCTCAGCCTCCCAAAGTGTTAGGATTACAGGCGTGAGCAACTGCACTCAGCCTGATGTTAAATAACTCTTTAAATGATTGTTGCAGATACTGTTGGTGTCTCACCCAGATGGCCTTCACCACCAATGTGCCCGGTCCCAGCTGGTGATTCGATGGTGGTCAAGGCTTAGATGCCTGTGTTCTCTGGAGAATTGCGCTTGTCTGGCGGGAGTCAGCTAACCTAGAAACACCTGGTGGTTACACCCCCACCAACAGGGGTAGCCAATGATTGCCTAATTTAGGCATACAGAGGGTCAGCCCCAGCTGGGCATTGTGCCTCACAACTGCAATCCTCGTGCTTTGGGAGACTGAGACAGGAGGATCACTTAAGCCCAGGAGTTCAAGACCAGCCTGAGCAACCTAGAGAGACCCCCACGCCCAACACCACAAAAAATTTAAAAATTAGCTGGGCGTGGTGGTGCTGCTTTGAACTATGATCATGGCACTGCACTCCAGCCTGGCTGACACAGTGAGATCCTGTCTTTAAAAAAAAAAAAAAAAAAAAAAGAATGGCTGGGCGAGGTGGCTCACACCTGTAATCCTAGCACTTTGGGAGGCCAAGGCAGGCAGATCACCTGAGGTCAGGAGTTCAAGGCCAGCCTGGCCAACATAGTGAAACCCTGTCTCACCGGTCACGATGGCTCAGACCTTTAATCCCAGCACTTTGGGAGGCTGAGGCAGGCAGATCACGAGGTCAGGAGTTCGAGACCAGCCTGACCTACATAGTGAAACCCCATCTCTACAAAAAATACAAAAATACCTGTAGTCCCAGCTACTCAGGAGGCTGAGGCAGGAGAATCACTTGAACCCAAGAGGAGGAAGTTGCAGTGAGCTGAGATCGCACCACTGCACTCTAGCCTGGGTGACAGAGCGAGACTCTGTCTCAAAAATTTTTTGTTTTAAAAAGGCCAGCCCCCTTGTCTCAGTTAGTTTCTGTGGCTCACTCTACACTTCAGGGCCGATTCCCCAACCAGGCGAAAAGGCTAGACTTGACCTGAGGCGACATCCTTGCTTGGTTCCTTCCCTCACTCCCTTCCAGGTTCTTCCTGAAGTGCACGCCTTCCCTAAGTCACGTGCCCCGGAACCCCTGCCTCAGGCTGTGCTTCCAGGGAACCTGTTCTGAGGCAAATGATTATGAAAGTAGTTCAAATTATTGTAGAAAATGCAAAAGCATCAAAAAATTATAATGAAGCACACAAATTTCCTACAAAAAATCCTTAACCTCAGTCCAGGTGCACCTCCATCTGGTTTCTGTTCTTTGACATTTATATTTTAAATGAATTGCTATCAACATTTATATGTCATTTGCATCATACTTTCCTCACTTAACATTTCAGCTGTGAGGATTTTATTGTGTGCCAACAAGAACCATTTATGCTGCAGGTAATTTTAAAAAGACCTAGTCCAAACCAGCGTGAGCAACAGAGAGAATGTATTGGCACCTAACTGGGCAGGACAGGGTATATCTGACTTCAGTCAAAATTCAGTTCAGAGGGACACAGTATCATCAGGGCTCCAGCTTCATTCTCTGGCGTCCCCTTGGCTCTGCTGTCTGAATTATTCAGACCGGTTCTCTGGCTGACTCTGGGTGTGAGTGCAAAAGTGGGTGCGGCCGGGCACAGTGGCTCACGCCTATAATCCCAGCACTTTGGGAGGCTTAGGAGGGCAGATCTCCTGAGGTCATGAGTTTGAGACCAGCCTGGCCAACATGGCAAAACCCTGTCTCTACTAAAAATACAAAAATTAGCCAGGCGCGATGGCGAGTACCTGTAATCCCAGCTACTCTGGAGGCTGAGGCAGGAGAACGGCCTGAACCAGGGAGGGAGAGGTTACAGTGAGCCGAGATTGAACCATTGCACTCCAGCCTGGGCAATAAGAGCAAAACTCCATCTCAAAAAAAAAAGGGGGGGGACATGGATGCAGCACATGTGTTAAAGATACACACTTAAGGAATCTACATGTCAGCTTTGTTTGCAAATAAACCAAATGCCAATTACTGAAAGAATGTTTAAATTAATAATGATATCCATACAATAGAATTCTCTGCAGTCCTTATTTTTTTTTAATTTTTTGTAGAGGTAGGATCTTGCTATGTTGCCCAGGCTGGTCTCAAACTCCTGGCCTTAAGCCATCCTCCCACCTCAGCACCCCCATCTACTAGGATTACAGGCACTTCCTGTCTCTACCAAAATACAAAAATTAGGCCAGGCATGGTGGCTCACCCCTGTAATCTCAGCGCTTTGGGAGGCCGAGGTGAGTGGATTACCCGAGGTCGAGACCAGCCTGGCCAAGATGGTGAAATCCCATCTCTACTAAAAATACAAAAATTAGCTGGGCATGGTGGTGGGCACCTGTAATCCCAGGTACTCAGGAGGCTGAGGCAGGAGAACCGCTTGAACCCAGGAGGTAGAGGTTGCAGTGAGCTGAGATTGCATCACTACACTCCAGCCTGGACAACAGAGTGAGACTCTCTCAAAAAAAAAAAATGGTAGGAATTTCTCCACTAGAAAAGCAACTATCTTATTCCTCCAGTACCCCTCTTTGTCTCTCTGGGAGAGTGTTCCAGCGTCAATTAGATTCAGACTTGGGCCCAAGGGAGGCTCAAGAAGGACGGGCTTGGTCACATGATCCATGACTGGAAGAGAAACCAGAGACCGCGTGGGTGGCACCGACTGGAGCAGAACTCTCCCATTCCCATTCTTCTCCTCTGGGAAGAAGTGGCCTGTCCCCACTCCCTTCCGGGAATACGCACAGCCAAAGCCATGTTTCATCTTGCTTCCTGATCAAGAGATTTTGGGAACCACAGTGTGGCTCCTCACTGGCAACTCAGAAATGAGACTATGATAAATGAGTTCTGAACCTCTAGCTCCTCAATTTCTTTCTTTCTTTTTCTTTCTTTTCTTTTCTTCCTTCCTTTCTTTCTTTTTCTTTCTTTCTTTTAGATAGGGACTTGCTCTGTCACCCAGGCTGGAGTGCAGTATCTTCATCACGGCTCATTGCAGCCTTGGCCACCCAGGCTCAAATAATCCTCCCACATCAGCCTCCCCAGAAGCTTCCACTAAAGGCACACACCACCATGCCTGGCTAATTTTTCTATTTATTGTAGAGACTTGGTCTCAGTATGTTGCCCAGGCTGGTCTCAAACTCCTGGTCTCAAGCATTCCTCCCATCTCAGTCTCCCAAAACACTAGGATTACAAGCATACACCACTGCGCCTGGTCTTAAATTACTTAAAAGGTGTATATGGACCAAGGAATCTTGGGATCACTGGTTGTTCCCTCAGAAGCAAACGATGGACCCGCAGAGATCCTGTTCCTGGGACATGGAAGCAAGAGTCCCAGATAAGCCTGCCAGGGTTTTAATATTGTGTTCACCAAAACTCACGTTGAAATTTGATCCCCAATATGGCAGCATTGGGAGGGGGCACCTAGTGAGAGGTGTTTGGGTCATGGGGTGGATCCCTCATGAATGGCTTGGTGCTGTTGTTGGCAAGAGTGAGTGAATTCTGACTCTCATGAGACTGAATTAGTTCTTGCAGGAGGAGTGGGTGAGTTCCCGACAGAGTGGGATGTTATAAAGCTAGGACTCCCCTCAGGTTTTCCCCTCTTCCTGCATATCCACTTCTTTGACCGTCTCTGCCATGTGACACAGCACAAAAGTTCTTCGCCAGTAGCCAGGGCCATGCCCTTAAACTTCTCAGCCTGCAGAAACGTGAGTTATATTAGCTTCTTTTCTTTATAAATTGCCCAGCCTCAGGTATGGCTTTAGAGCAACATGAAACTGACTAAGAGGAGGGCTTCAAAGAGAGCGGCAGATCATTGCAAGGGGATCTTCCTGAGCTTGTCATCCCAGTGTGTCTTCTGTTGAAGGGGCACCTTTGAAAACACTGCCTGGCCATGTGCAGTGGCTAATGCTTATAATCCCAGTGCTTTGGGAGGCTGAGGCAGGAGGATTGCTTGAGCACAGGAATTTGAGACCAGCGTGGGCAACATAGTCAGACCCCATCTCTACAAAAGTTACCAAAAAATTAGCCAGAAGTGGTGGTGTATGCCTATAGTCCCAGCTATTTGAGAGACTGAGATGGGAGGATCACTTGAGCCTGGGAGGTCGAGGCTTCAGTGCGCTGTGATTGCACCACTGCAGTCCAGCCTGGGCAACAGAGCAAGAGTCTATCAAAAAAAAAAAAAAAAGGATTAAAAAGCACTGTCAGAGAAGGACTGCTAGAAAGAGCAGCCTCAGGCAGAATCATGTAGTATAGTAAGTGTGTGTTCATTTTCTGTTGTGTGTGACAAATCACCACAAACTCAGCAGCTAGGCCAGGAGCTATGGCTCACGCCTGTAATCCTAGCACTTTGGGAGGCCGAGGTGGGTGGATCACCTGAGGTCAGGAGTTCAAGACCAGCCTGGCCATCATGGTGAAACTCCATCTTAAAAAAAAAAAATCAGGTAAAAAAACTCAGCAGCTTAGAAGAACAGATTTATTTTCTTTCTTTCTTCTTTTTTTTTTTGAGACAGAGTCTCACTCTGTTGCCAGGCTGGAGTGCAGTGGTGCAATATTGGCTCACTGCAACCTCCGCCTCCTGGGTTCAAGCAATTCTCCTGCCTCAAGCTCCCGGGTAGCTGGAACTACAGGCATGTGCCACCACACCTGGCTAATTTTTGTATTTTTAGTAGAGATAGGGTTTCACCATGTTGGCCAGGATGGTCTCAATCTCTTGACCTCGTGATCCGCCTGCCTTGGCCTCCCAAAGTGCTGGGATTACAGGCGTGAGCCACCGCTCCTGGCCAACACATTTATTTTCTCACAGTTCCCTCATGTCCAAAGTTCAGGTATGGGTTAGCTGGATCTTCTGCTCAGGGTCTCCCAGGCTGCAATCAAGATGTTGGTTAAGGGTATGGTCTCACCTGAGGCTCAGTGTCTTCCTCCTAGCTCCTGTGGTTGTTGGCAATATCCTTTTCTTTCTTCTTTTTTTTTTTTAAACAATCACCCAGGCTGTAGTACAGTGGCATGATCTCAGCTCACTGCAACCCCCGCCTCCCAAATTCAAGCGATTCTCCTACCTCAGCCTCCCACGTAGCTGGGATTACAGGGACCTGCCACCACACCCAGACAGCTTTTTTGTATTTTTAGTAGACATGGAGTTTCATCATGTTGGCCAGGCTGGTCTTGAACTCCTGATCTCAAATGATCCACCCACCTCGCCCTCACAAAGTTCTGGAATTACAGGCATGGGCTACTGCGCCCAGTCAGAATTCATTTTCTTATAGTTGTAGAATTCACAGTGGCTCATTTCCTCCAGCAGGAGTGTATCTCTGACTCCTGTTTCTGAGCTCTAGACCCTCTTTAAAATAAAAAACTCACCTTCTTAAGTCAGGCCCACTCAGCACAATCTCCCTCTTTATTTGCTTAAAGTCAACTGATTAGGGACCTTAATTACATCTTCAAAGTCCCTTCCTCTCTACCATGTATCATAGTCCAAGAATAGCATCCCATCACCTTTGCCACATTCTACTGGTTAGAAGCAAGTTATGGGCCCCACCCACATTCATCAGAAGATTATACAAAGATGTAGGTCATTGGAGGTCACTGAGGGTCATCTCAGAATTCTGTTTACCAGAGTCTAAGAGCTTCTGGAGAAAACAGCCCTTCCCTGGTTGTGTGGCGGTGATTGGAGGGGATGCTAAACTTCTGGGACCAGAATTCTCAGTTAAAGGGCTCACAAGTGTCTCTCACTGTAGTGGGTGAGGTATGCTCACCTGGAACCTCAGAATGTGACTTTATTTGAAAGAAAGGTCTTTGAAGATGTAATGAAGGTGAGGATCTTGAGATAAGATCATCTTGCACTGGAATGGGCCCCAAATCCAATGAGAGGTGTCTTTATAAGAGACAGAAATGGCCGGGCACCATGGCTCACACCTATAATCTCAGTACTTTGGGAGGCTGAGGCAAGAAGTCAGGAGTTCAAATCCAGCCTGGGCAACATAGTGACACCCTCCATCTAGAAAAATTAAAAAATTAGCCAGTTGTGATGGCGTGGGCCTGTAGTCCCAGCTACTCGGGAGGCTGAAGTGGGAGGATTGCTTGAGCCTAGGAGATTGAAGCTGCAGTAAGCTATGATTGCACCACTGCACTCCAGCTTGGGTGACAAAGTGAGACCCCATCTCAAATTTTTTAAAAAATTTTAAAAAAAAAAAAAACACTTTTGGAGGCCGAGGGCCGCTCACCTTAGATCAGAAGTTCGAGACAACTTGGCCAACATGGTGAAACCCCATATCTAGTAAAAATACAGTAATTAGCCAGGCGTGGTGGCACGCGCCTGTAATCCCGGCTACTCGAGGGGCTGAGACATGAGAATCACTTGAACCTAAGAGGTGGAGGTTGCAGTGAACTGAGATTGCACCACTGCACTCCAGCCTGGGCAACAGAGCAAGACTGTCACCAAAAAAAAAAAAAAAAAGAGAGAGAGAGAATCAGAAAGGAGAAGACACACAGTGACACGGGGAAAGCCACATGAATTGAAGCTAGAGGTGATGATTGGAGTGGCATGTCTATAAACCCAGGAATACCAAGGACTGCCAGAGCCCCCAGAAGCTAGGAGCCACCAGGGGCATGGATCGGATTCTCTCCTCAGAGCCTCCAGGAGGAGCCACCTCTGCCAAAACCTTCATTTCAGACTTCTGGCCTCCAGAACTGTGCGGCAATACATTTCTGTTGTTTTAATCTACCAGGGTGGTAGTAATTTGTTTTAGCAGTCTCAGGAAGCTAGTATACTTATTGATAATTATCCCCATAAGAATCAATGTCAAGGAGATGGACTTGGTGGTCTTAGGTGCAACAAGAACTCAGACTCTAGAGAGATGTCAATTCTCATAGATCAGAGGTACCCTGCGAGGTACCAGAGCAAGGCCACTTTACAGCTGGATTAACCTAAACTACATTCATTGCAGAACCCAGGAAGATGTCCATGCCTCTGCCCAGAGAAGGTATAACCTATATACCCTAAAGAGGGTATAACCTTCTTCCCCATCCCTTGGCTAGTATATTTGTTTGGGTCAGCTACTGTTAAAAAAGAAAAGAAAAATGGCTAAACTAACTGTGGCTTAAACAAGATGTAAATTTATTTCTGTTTTTGTATACATGCATCTGTTTTTAGAGACAGGGTCTTGCTCTGTTGCCCAGGGTAAAGTGCAGTGGTGCAATCTTGGCTCTCTGCAGTCTCAACCTCTTGGGCTCAAGCCATCCCCCCACCTCAGCCTCCTGAGTAACTGGGACTACAGGCACATGCCACCAATAACCGGATAATTTCTTTAAATTTTTTTGTAGAGATGGGATCTCTCTGTGCTGCCCAGGTTGATTTCGAACTCCTGGCCTCAAGCAATCCTCCTACCTCAGCCTCCCAAAGCCGTGGGATTACAGGTGTGAGTCACTGTGCCCAGCCCTGTGTGGTTTGCTTTGTGGAATTACCCACATCTTTGTATAATCTTCTGATGAATGTGGGTGGGGCCCATAACTTGCTTCTAACCAGTAGAATATGGCAAAGGTGATGGGACGCTATTCTTGGACTATGATACATGGCAGAGAGGAAGGGATTTTGAAGATGTAATTAAGGTCCCTAATCAGTTGACTTTAAGCAAATAAAGAAGGAGATTGTGCTGAGTGGGCCTGACTTAATAAGATGAGTTTTTAATTTAAAAGATGGTCTAGGGCTCAGAAACAGGAGTCAGAGATATACTCCTGCTAGCCTAGAGGAAGTGAACCACTGTAAATTCTACAACTATAAGAAAATGAATTCTAGCCGGGCGCAGTGGCCCACGCCTATAGTATAAGGCCTTGAAATGGGTATGGGATCTATGAGCTATGCCAGAAGTGTATTTCTCTTTCATTTAAGGGTCTTAAACATAAGCAGTCCAGGGCCGAAATGGTGGCCCCACATTGCCAGAGACCCAGGCTCCTTCCATCTGGTTCTTCTGACATCCATGACATGATTTCCATCTTGTGACCATAGGCAGCTGCTTCAGTTCTCATCATGATACCTGCATTCCAGCCAGTGCTGCACACTTCTGTTGGTAGCACTTAGTCACGTGTGGCCATGCCCATCTGCAAGTGAGGCTGCCGTGTTTTTAGCTAGGAAGCCGTTTTTCTAGCTAAAACTTAAGTTTTCTACTACTGCAGGAGGATGGGAAGAACGGAGAGTGGACAGCAACTTCTACTCCAGGGAACAGCAAACACAAGGTCTGACTTAATAAACAACCCCTTCAATCTGAGCCCAGGGAGATGGGAGGAAAGGCCCAGCAATGGAAATCCAGAAATGGGGAGCACCCTGCCACCCTCTTGGCTGGCAATAGGAGGAAACAGAGCTTTAGAAATGTGGGTTTGGGCAGGACACAGTGACTCAAGACTATAATCTCAGCACTTTGGGAGGCCAAGGTGGGAGGATCACCTGAGGTCAGGAGTTCAAGACCAACCTGGCCAACATGGTGAAACCCCATCTCTACAAAACATACAAAAATTAGCTGGGCATGGTGGCATGAGCCTATAGTCCCAGCTACCCAGGAGGCTGGGGCAGGAAAGTCACTTGAACTCAGGAGGCATTGGTTGCAGTGAGCCAAGATCACGCCATTGCACTCCAGCCTGGGTGACTGAGACTGCCTCAAAAAAAAAAAATGTGTGTTTAAAGCAGCAAGAAAAGATCAGCTTGGAAAGGCCTGGAGCAATTGTGTCTCCCCCTTCCCCATAGGAGGTGAATTGTGTCCCCTTGAAAGTACGTTGAAGTTTTAACACCCAGAACTTGCTAATGTGACCTTATTTGGGAATGGGGTCTTTGCACATGTGACCAAGTTCAAATGAGGTCATGCTGGATTAGGTTGAGCCCTGATCCAATGGCTGATGGCCTTATAAGAGGAGAGAAATGTGGGCACAGACAGACAGGGGAAGTCCCTGTGAAGACGGGAGAGATGTTAGAGTGATACAGCTGCAACCAAACAATCCCAAGGATTGTGGCAACCACCGGGATGTGAGAAGAGGCAGGAAGGATCCTCCCCTCCCGCCTCACAGGGAGCATGGCCCTGCTGACACCTTGATTTTGGACTTCTAGTCCCTAGCGCCGTGAGAGAATAAATTGCTCTTGTGTTAGGCCAGCCAGTTTGCAGTCTTTTGTCATGGCAGCCCTTGCAAAGTACACGCCACCCTCTGTCTTCTCTCTGGTTCCTTAGGATCCCATTCTCATGAGTCGCCTACATAATAGACCATAGCACGTTGATATCCGGAAACACCTTCTGTTCTAAATCTTCTACCTATTCTTTGTTTTTGTTTTGTTTTTTGAGATGGAGTTTTGTTCTTGTTACCCAGGCTGGAGTACAGTGGCGCGATCTCAACTCACTGCAACCTCTGCCTCCTGGGTTCAATCCATTCTCCTGCCTCAGCCTCCTGAGTAGCTGGGATTGCAGGTGCCCACCACCATGCCCAGCTAATTTTCTATATTTTTAGTAGAGACAGGGTTTCACTATGTTGGCCAGGCTGGTCTAGAACTCCTGACCTCAGGTGACACACCCGCCTCAGCCTCCCAAAGTTCTGGGATTACAGGCATGAGCCACCACACCCGGCCTACCCATTCTTAACATTGTTCTCATTGTAAATGCTGCCATCAGCAATGATGAGGTGGTCCAGACCATGAGCAAAATGTCAGGCCAGAACAGGGTCTGAACATGGAAACAGAGCCAGAGGTGGAGATGTGCAGTGACCAGGACAGAAAACCAAAGGAGTCAGTCTGAGGTGGGTATAAACTTGCAGAAGAAAGACCAGGCAGGGCGTGCTCACAATGACCAAAGACAAGTGGGTCCAAGACCCAGGCTGTCAACAGAAGCAGAACTATACAGGGAGCAAAACCAGGGCCAGGCACAGTGGCTCTCGCTCATAATCTCAGCACTTTTGGAGGCCAAGGCAGGAGGATCTCTTGAGCCCGGGAGTTCAAGGCCAGCCTGGGCAACATAGTGAGACCCAGTCTCTACAAAAAATAAAATCAGTTAGCTGGGCATAGTGGTGCATGCCTGTAGTCCTAGCCACTTGGGAGGCTGAGATGAGAGGATCACTTGAACTGGAGGCTGGGGCTCCAGTGAGCTGTGATTGTGCCCCTGAACTCCAGCCAGGGCAACAGAGTAAGACCCTATAACACCACCATCCCCGATCTTTTTGACACCAGGGACTGGTTTGGTGGAAGACAGTTTTTCCACGGACAGGGGAGGAGGAGATGATTTTGGGATGAAACTGTTCCACCTCAGATTATCAGGCGTTAGATTCTCAAAAGGAGCACATAACCTAGATCCCTCGCACGTGCAGTTCACTTTAGGGTTCGAGCTCCTATGAAAATCTAATGCAGCCATGGATCTGACAGGAGGTGGAGCTCAGCTGGTAAAGCTCACTTCCCCTCCACTCACCTCCTGCTATGCGGCCCAGTTCCTAACAAGCCACAAACCAGTAGCAGTCTGTGGCCCGGTCCATGGGTTGGGGATACCTGCTGCAATTGTAATAGACCTGGGACTCATCCAAGCTTCAGATGCTGATTCCACCACTTTATACCAGAGGAGCGTTTTCAGTTTCCAAACCACTTTCACAGGCAGTGTCTCACTGGGTCTTCAAAAGCAGCCTCATGAGCTGAGTGGAGCGATCATTTAATCTCCAGTTGATTCACAGGCAAAGAAACAGAAAGGCTAAGTGACTTGTTGAGTGTTTCAGTGTCACTTAACTGCTTATTAGCAGGGTGTGTAGAGAAAAGAAAATGAACCTTAGAGTCTGATAGACAGGGTGAGAGTCAATATAAGGAAGTTATTTGATTTCTATGAGGCTCTCTTTTACCTTGTCACTATTTTTTTTTTTTTGAGATGGTGTTTCGCTCTTGTTGCCCAGGCTGGAGTGCAGTGGTGAAATCTTGGCTCACTGCAACCTCCACCCTATCGATCCAAATGATTCTCCTGCCTCAGCCTAACAAGTAGCTGGGACTATAGGTGCCCACCACCATGCCCGGCTAATCTTTTTTGTAATTTTAGTAGAGATGGGGTTTCTCCATGTTGGTCAGGCTAGTCTTGAACTCCTGACCTCAGGTGATCCGCCTGCCTTGGCCTCCCAAAGTGCTGGGATTACAGGCATGAGCTGCTGCACCCAGCTTTTTTTTTTTTTTTTTTTTTTGAGATGGAGTCTCAACCAGGCTGGAGTGCAGTGGGTTGATCTTGGCTCACTGCAGCCTCTGAACTCCCTCCAGGAATCAAGCAATTCTCCTTGCCTCAGCCTCCCAAGTAGCCGGGACTACAGGCACATGCCACCATGCCTGGCTAATTTTTGTATTTTTAGTACAGACAGTTTCGCCATGTTGGCCAGGCTGGTCTCGAACACCTGACCTCAAGTGATCTGCCCGCCTTGGCCTCAAATTAAACCAAATTGCAAGTTATGCTTCAGCTGCTTCTCACTGGCCGGAGGCAGACCACACCCAGGCTTTATTTCATGGGGGAGAGCATTAGCAGCACTTGCCATGGAAGGCTGAACCTTCCCGTTCTGGACAGATACCCAAACACAGACACTGTGTAGACATACCTTCGCCAAGAGGCCTTCGAAGGGCCTGGACCTAGGCTGTTTTAGGATGGAAACAGTAGGAAGCGCTATTTCCACATCTTCCCCTGTGCTCCCAGGACCATGTAGGGTACAACAGAAACACGCAGAGGAGAGGAGCTGCTCCTACTCTCTAGGGGTTGAGGATGCAGCCAGCACAGGACTACAGCCCAGGGACCAAAGCCTGCACTTACCTCCTTTCCCCAGAAGAGCATCTGGGAAAGTCAGCCCCACCGCATCCTCCTGCACCCAAATTCTGCCTGTTTCCCTTCAGTTCCACTTGATGCAAAGGGTAGGTCAGCTCAGAAAAAACCTACTTTTCAGGCTGGGCTTGGTGGCTCATGCCTGTAATCCCAGCACTTTGGGAGGCCAAGGTGGGCGGATCACCTGAGGTCGGGAGTTCAAGACCAGCCTGACCAACATTGAGAAACCTCGTCTGTACTAAAAATATAAAATTAGCTAGGCGTGGTGGCGCATGCCTGTGGTCCCAGCTACTCTGGAGGCTGAGGCAGGAGAATTACTTGAATCTGGGAGGTGGAGGCTGTGGTGAGCCAAGATCACGCCATTGCACTCCAGCCTGGGCAACAAGAGT
>CAUYLG010059901.1:0-47472 GCA_963573385.1 Cacajao melanocephalus
TTTCATCCCTTATTCCTTCCTGTCTCCATTGTTAAGCACAATTATTGGCATAAAAGAGGTTTTTAATACCCATTTTTAGACTGCATTCTAGCCTGGGCAATAGAACAAGAATCCCATTCTCTCTCCCTCTTTCTTTCTCTCTTTCATTCTTTTTTTTCTTGCTTTCACTCTTTCTTTCTTCTTTTCTCTCTTTTTCTTTCTTTCAAAAAAAAAAAAAAGAGAGAAGAGGGCAGGATCAGAATTTTAAAATAATTCCCAAGCTAAAAATTATACAAAAAGAAAAAAGATGAAGGAAACACATATAAACGGCTAACAAATGATTTCAGTACTTTGATTTGTAGGCTTGTGGATGATTTTATTTATTTGTTTATTTTATTTTGACTTTTTTTTTTGAGACGGAGTTTTGCTCTTGTTGCCCAGGCTGGCATGCAATGGTGCAATCTCGGCTCACTGCAACCTCTGCCTCCTGGGTTCATGTGCCTCTCCTGCCTCAGCCTCCTGATTAGCTGGGAATATAGGCATGCGCCACCACACCTGGCTAATTTTGTATTTTTAGCAGAGACGGGGTTTCTCCATGTTGGTCAGGCTGGTCTCGAACTCCTCTTGACCTCAGGTGATCTGCCCACCTCGGCCTCCCAAAGTGCTGGGATTACAGGGGTGAGCCACCGTGGCCGGCCTTTATTTTTGCTTTTTAGAGATGAGGTCTTGCTATGTTGCCCAAGCTGGTCTTGAACACCTGACCTCAAGTGATTCTCCTGCCTCCCAAAGTACTGGAATTACAGGTGTGAGCCACCACACCCACCCTATTGTAGGTGATTTTTAACATTTATAAATTTCAGTGTTTTCTAGTAATATTAGTTTTACTGGTAATCTAGTAATACTAGTAACCTAGTAAATACTAGTAATACTAGTAAATACTAGTAATACTAGTAAAACAGTGTTTCCTAGTAATAGTCATTTTTATATTGGAAATTTTAAAATTTTATATTGGAAATTTTAAAATTCCTCCCCTGGTTACCCTTTAACTACAATAAGCTCATTTAAATGGCTTACAGAGAATGTCATTACCAGCTGAATCTTACCCACTTTTTCTGGAAGGAGATTCATGCCTGTTACTGTTATTCTCCCCGGGATTGCTGTATGTCCTGGTCATACATCACTTTCAACCCAGAACCCAGACTAGTACACTTGCCATTCTGTAAAGGAGAATATTTGGGGAAGTGCCCAGTCCCCAGAAGCTTTTTCTGTTGCAAATGACAGAAAACCTGTTTTAACTTGGTTTAGACAACAAAGAGAATTTCTTGGCCTAGGGATTATGCCAGTTTCAGGTGAGGCTATACCCAGGGCTCTAACGATTTAATAGGAACCCAGTTTCTCTTTCTCACACTTGGCTCCTCTTTATCGGTTGGCTCCGTCCTCAAACCAGCATTCTCATCATGGCACCAATATGGCGGCTGGTGGCTTCCAGGGAGTCCCTTTCCTTGAGGATCAAGTGACTTCTGTTTCAACGACTTGAATGGATGAGTTGCCGGCATTGGTCAGGAGGAAAGGGTTTTCTGGGGTTTTTAGTGCTTGGCTTAAGCCCACATGCCTCTCTCCTCACCCTTTACTTCTGGAAGCAGAGAATGGGCATTCATTCTCCAGGGAAGCCCATAGACTGAGGATGGGGGAGGAGAAAATTGAGCAACAATGATCAAAGCAGAGGAGAAAGGGGCTGCAACAAAAAATGAGAAAAACCCTCCTACTTGGACATGACAGTAGATAATAGGAGTACTGGGGCTGCAAGCTCAGCCATCATATCTCAACAAGGCCCAGGGCGCAGAGACAGGCAAGTGAGTTCTGGTCCATGGAGGACAAGCCCAGGTCTAGGCTGCTGGGGTGGGGGCTTTGAGTTGGCATGGAGGGTAGAGCTGAGACAGCATAGCTGGGGCAAACATCAAGGTTAGTTGGGAAAAAGATGAACTTTTAATGAATGAATTCACATATGCATTCATTTATACAATCGTATTTGAAAGGCCCACCCTGTGCCACACACTCTGTTAGTGGACGATTGGATTTGTGCAAAGGGTTCATACGCGTTGAGAACCAAACAGAAACTCTCAAATGAGTGAAGCAGCAGGGTATACTGTTGAGTAGAAAAAACAAGTGGCTCTCCCTCAGCTCATACAACACAATGACCAACCAGATGTCTGTGACCAAATGTGTGGAGTTTCCTCCCCACAGCAAGCAAGCAATGAATTCTGCAGTGGACACCAGTTGGGTGTCCTCCAATGCAATTCCGACACTACCTGCCAGGAGACAGTGTAAGATCCCACAGGTTGAGGGTTCCGTCCCATAAGACTGCTTCTACTTCAGACGTGGGTCGCAGTTCTGGGCCTCTAGAACTGCTGACCTACCTATTTCAAGCTGGGGCTCTCACAGCCCCCTCTTTGGGTTCAATTAGTTTGCTACAGCAGCTCACAAAGCCTAGGGAAATTTACTCACATTCACTGGTTTATTACAAAGGCTAGTTTAAAGGATGCAAATAAACAGCCCTATTAAGGTAAGGTCCTGAGTGCAGAAGCTTCTATCCCTGTGGAGTTGGGGTGTGTCACCCTCCTGGAAAGTGGATAAGGTCTTGTTCACCTTACCATAAGCCTCTATGTGTTCAGCTGTCCAGAAGCTTCCCTGACCCTGTCCTCTTGGGCCTTTTGTGGAGACTTCATTGGATAGGCATGATTGACAACTGTGCAGAAATGTGACTGGGCAAAGGGTATGATCTACTACTAATAGGCTGAGTTGGTAAACGAAGCAAGGCCTGCCTGTTCAGTTTCTTCTTGGCCTCTCTGTATAGCATTCCTTCCTCCAGGATATGAGGCAGGACCCCTCCTGAAATGAGAGTCTTATGACCTACAATCAATGAGGTAGGTCAGGGAATTTCTTTATGGCCAGCTCCTTGACAGAAAGGTGGGATAGAGGGTGGGGGCTGCCTTGGGGAGAACTAGGAGCAGGTCAAAGGAGGGCAGGAAAAGCTCAGAAAGATTGATTCTATTTTCTGAGGTCTAAAGTGCCCCAACATTATAACAAGGGCAATAGGAACTATGAGCCAGGAATCACGGATAAAAACAAAGCCCTTCTAGGGATGGTGCTGAAGGAAGGAACTCCCCAAAAGGGAAGCTACTTCATTTTCATGCATCCATGTATTCATCCATCCATCCATCCTCCATCTATGCGTGCATGCATTCATGCATCCATCCATCCATCCATGCATCCAGGTATCCATATATCCATCCACCATGCATGCATGCATCCATCCATCCATGCAGCCATGCATCCATATATCCATCCATCCATTCATTCATTCATCCATGCATCCATGTATCCATCTACCATCCATGCATGCATCCATACATGCATCCATATACCTATCCATCCATCCATCCATCCATCTATCCATCCATCCATCCATCCATGCATCCATATATCCATTCATCCACCATCCATGCATGCATGCATCTATCCATTGATCCATGCATGCACGCATCCATCCAGCCATCCATGCATGCATGTATCCATCCATCCATCCATGCATCCATCATCCGTGCATTGATGCATCCATCCATCCATGATGCATCCATCTGTGCATGAATGTAACCACGCATCCATCCATCATCCATACACCCATGCATCCATCCATCCATGCATCCAGCCATTCCTTCATTCAGCCATCCATTCATCTATCCATGCATCCATCCATCCCTCCATCCATCCATCCATCCATCCATCCATCCATCCATCCAGCTAGCCATCCATCCATCCATCCATCCATCCATCCATCCATCCATCTAGCCATCCATCCATCCATCCATCCAGCCACTGGTTTATAAACTGTTGAATGCCAATTTATGTTTTATACTACTAGGCACCAGGGACCTTATCAGCAATGGCCTTTTATTCAGAGCCCCCAGGCTCTTCATAGAATACAAATTCTTCTGCTAACTGGTTAAATCCTGATGATAAAGACATTTTTGCAACTTGGTACATCATCGTAATTGTTCTGTTACTGGCCAGGATGCATCTGTCTCAAGCAGGAGCTGCAACTCTCAGGAGCATTCAGAGCACTAGCTTATCCAAACATTCAGTGACTTAGGGACCCTTCCAGTTTGCAATTCCTCCTTAATGTTTTGTGAAGGCAAATTTTCCACATTTTCAGGCCTTCCAGAAAGGTCAGCAGATGGGTGTGGGGCCCATAGAGAATTTACATTACCTGGCAAATAGCAATTCTTTGGAGGGCGATTTTAGAGGTCACAGCAGATGCAAGAACCTAGTTGACTTATAACCCCTGTCTCCCTTCATTCCATCAAGGAGGTTACTGAATAAGGTTTTGTCATGTCATTAAACACAGCCTTCCTTGGGCAGGGAAAAATTTACCATCCTGCTCGCAGATCACCTCTGGCTACCTGTCTCACTTCCAGGGAGGGAGTGCAGGGTGAGTTTTGAGGGATGGACCCTAGGGGTTGTCTTGGATATGACAGTCTCAAGTCTAGCAAGTGGTACTCAGAGCGTCCACATTTTCTTTCCTTTATATGTGGTTCTCAGGGCCAGGAGACCCTAAGCTGGTGTTCTGTTGTGGGAATGGTGTCAAACTATGGAGGTTCACATTCCTGTTTCAGTCCGGGCTGACCATGAGGCCTCACTGGGGCTCCATCTAAGCTCGTTAGCACCAGCACCCATGTGAGTGCCAGGCATCTGTGTTTGGCTTCTAGTACTTCCTGGTAGCTCTTAGTAATCAGAGTTTCCCAAGTGGGGTGTTAGGAATGGGTTCCAGGTATGCAGATATACTGACTGATCTTGGTGGAACCCAGGGTGTACGAGTTCCCAAGCCTTTCCCCTATAGCTCTGACCAGCTTTGTCTGTTTACTCCAGAGTGCCCCCAAAAGTGTTGTTTCCTATGCATGTTAATACAGAAAAGTTTGGAGGATACTGTCCTCATTGTCTCTAATCAGATAGCAGCTGAGTATCCCATCCTGTGTGGCTGGCCTAGTCAGGCCCAGGCTGAGTACCAGCCTAGACCAGAGATGCTGAAGTTTCACTGTGTATGAGAATCTCTTGGGGAGCCTATTTAAAATGCAAACCCTCAGCCCCCAGCCCCAGAGGGTCTGATTCTCAGAATTGGAGTTGGGGTCGAGGTATATTCTGCCACCACTGGCTTGGGGACCCCACTTAGAGAAGATCTGGCTGAGGTGCTTGTCCTGTCTTTCATCCTCCTTCTTTCAACTTTTACTGAGACTCTTCTTGATCCACAGGGACCTGTGTTGGGCCTTGGAGCTGCAAAGCTAAAATGACACTTGAAAGACTGAACAAGTGATTACAAGGCAGTGTGGTGAGTGCCAGAGTATTCTGAGAAATCCAAAGAGACTGGGAGGCATCCCAGGGAGGAAGGCACCTATTGGCTGGTCTGAAGGAACAGAGAGGAGAGAAGGCTGTTCAAGGAGAGGAGGCTGCAGGGCCAGGAGAGACCTCAGTGGATGGAGGCAAGCACAGTTGTTCTTTCTGAGCGGGGTAATGGGTGCGCTAAGACAGCCTGGGGAGAACCTTGCACACAAACCTGATGAGTTTGCATTTTGCTTGGAGAGGGATGAGGAGGTAATGGACTGGTGTGACCAGGCTTAAGCAGGAAATGAATGGGATTGAGGCATGGGACTCAGGCTGACCCAGGCTCCAAGTGCACTAGACTCTGACCCTGGTAGCTCTAAGACTTGGGAAGATTGCTTATGCTTTTTGAGTCTCTGTTGCCTCATAAGTAAAAGTGAGTGGGTTATAGAACTCAACTAGGTCTAGTTGCCTGGTACAGTAAGACTAGACATCCATGCTGAGGTTTTGCAGTGGGAGAAAAGAAGGTGTTTGTTTTCAGGGCACCCAGCAAGGAAATGCTCATGCTGAAACCCTGGCATCCCCGATGGCTGGCAGGCAAGGGTTTTTAAAGGCAGGGGTAAATTTCAGGAAAGCAGAAGTTACAGGTAAAATCATCAGTGAATACATGGAGGTTTGGTTTTGGTCTAAAAGGGTGGGATATCGTGAGGCGGGGCTTATAGGTCATAGATAGATTCAAAGTTTTCTGATTTGCAATTGGTTAAGGAAGAGAAGTTTTGTTTAAAAATTTGGGACCAGGGGCCAGAGAAAAATGTTAGCTCTGGCCCAATCCCTTCAGGCCACTCAGGAAGAAATTTAGAACTAAGAACAGTAATCAGTTTGGTCCCTGCTTCCCCCTTATCTGAGGTCTGTGTGCTGTTGGATCTGTTTGGTGGGGGCCCAGGTGTTTGAAAAACAACTCAGGGACATATGTTAAGATGGTATATCTTTAGTTTCTATAGGGAGCCAAACATCTGACCCTAACTTTCTGGGCTGTTGTTTTTAGTTACTATTACCTTCTTGCTTATCAAGTTGTTTATTTACATCTCAGGACTAGTGAGGTCCCTGAAGTTTCTCTTGAAGGAATTCAAGATTTGCCTTTATTTCCATGCTTGGGGAGCCTGCAGGTCCCTAAAAAAGGGGTCCCTGCTCCGTCTCAAGGGTAATGATATCTAATGTACAGGGTCATTGGAAGATTAAATGGCATGGCATATGAGAAAGCTTTTGGCACAGTGCCTGGCATCTAGTGACCATCCATAAAATAATGTCCCTTGCATTCCCTAGCCATATGACTGGCAGCCAGTAGGCAGAGGGAGGGGCTGAGTGAGGGTCTCTGGGCAAGAGCTGGTGGAAGGCTGTTTCTCAAGGCCTGGACAAAGGGAATGTGGGTGGATGGAGGGCTGGAGGCTCTGTGGGGAGGGTCACTGGCACAGCAGATAAATAAATGGATGTGGAGGCCTGGGGCACCCTCTGTATCTGGAAGGAGATGGGGGCAGGGGATGGATTTGAGGTCACCCTGGGAGGGGATGGCATGAGAAGTGGGTCTAGGACAAAATTCTGGAGAACAATGTATTTGGGGAGCTAGCTGAAGAGAAGTCAGAAAAGGAATATAAGGAGAAACAGGAGGGGCCACGTCATGCAAGCTGAGGGCATGGCCATGGCTGGCACCGGGCACTGTGGAGCAGTCGGCAGGAGGCTTGCACAACCGGACCAGGCTCCAAAGGTCATGGCTGTCTTTGTGGTGCGGCTGGGAAAGCAAGGGCCCCGAGGGCACCGGACAGACTGTTGAGAAGATTCAAGGTCATGGGAGGAGGGCTTAAAAAAATGAAGTGCTGTGTGCAGGTTCTATGGCATGGGAAAGGGGCCATTGGCCTGACGGTGGCTTTGAAGTGGGGAGGGGGAGAGGAGGGAGGCAAGAGGCAAAGGCTGAAGGTTTCATGGGTGGGTCAGGCAGGGAGTTAGTGGGGGGGGGCTGCCTGGGGGGTCCCAGTTGTCTCTGAAGGAGGAAAGACTTCAGCTGGAGCTTGACAGAGGGAAAGCATCAAACAGGCAGGCCAAAGGGCATTCTGGATTAGGATGAAGAGGAAAAGGAAGGATGAGGTGTGGAGGCGGAAAACTGGCTAGAAAGGGAGAGGCTGAATTGCACAGAGATGGCCTGACAGCGCAGGAGGCACACAGCAGCGAGTGATAGCCTGTCGCTGGCCAGGTCTCATCACTCCTGAAGGGCCCAGGCCCTGCAGGCCATGAGGTGGGGGGCCGGAGAGCCCTCCCAGCGCACTCAGGTGGCGTGGTCGCCATGGGAGCAGAGCGGAGCCCCTCCTTGCAGAGAGGAGGCAGGGGCCGAGTTGTTCAAACCTTAAAATATTGTTCAAGGTTCAGGAATGAATGATACTTTGCTTTTCTCCTTCTCTCTACTCCTGGATTTGTTGTTTGTTTGTTTTGGTTCCCCTCCCCCCTGCCACTCCTCCCCACACCCCATAGTCTCTGGAGACAGAGCCAGGGTCTTCATGTTGCAGTTACATCTTGTAGATTTAATTTGGCCCCCTTAATAAACAGAGGGTGGGTCAGAGGCTGCGAGGCAAGGATGGAATTAAAACCACATCCTGGAGTAATGAGATCTCCATTTGGCCTCCTTCCCTTCTTTTCCCACTCCCAGGCTCTGCTCCTCTACCCTCCTTTCTTGGAGAGAGAAGCACAGCTCTGCTTGCCTAATGGAAGTCAGTGGGAAAATTCTGTTCACATTCCATATATAGTCACCACTCAGTATGTGGGGGGATTGGCTCCAGTACCCCTCGCAGATATCAAAATCCACAGATGTTCAAGTTCCTGATATAAAACGGTGTCATGTTTGCACGCAACCTCCTGGGTACCTTAAATCACGCATCCTCTTGTGTACTTTAAATCATCTCTAGATTACTTAGAATACCTAACACAATGTGAATGCTATGCAAATAATTATTATATTGTATTGTTTACAGAATAATGACAAGGAAAAAAGCCTGTACATGTTCAGTACAGATGCAATTTTTTTCCCAAATATTTTCAATCCTTGGTTGAATCTATGGGCACAGAATCCATGCATATGGGGGCTGACTGTATAACCTTGTTGGCATAAACCAGTTCCATGGTGAGAGAGCTTTGAGAAGAATCTGTTTATGAAAGTATTTATAATCGTGTTTGGATGACTGCAGGCTTGCACTTGGGCAGAGCAGAGCTGGGCTATAAAACAGGGTGGGAAGATTTTCCCATTAATGGAAAACTCCCTGTTTGCCCTGACCCTTGGAGAAGGGAATGGAAGAAAGCTCTGAGTGACGTGGCCTTTGGGAGACTTCATGATAGGGAAAAGCCAGGGAGCAGATCTGAGCTGCTGAGAGATGATCTGTACAGGAACTGACTCGTAATAAAATAAAATCTCAATTCTCCAGGGTTGACATTTACGACTGAAGATTGGATTCTGATTCTCATTTGTCTTCTGGGATTCTGCTTCCCTTGGCTCTCTCAAGCCTGCAGGGCTCTATGGCCACTCCCTGCTGGTTTTAGGTGGCTGACCCAGCCCAGGTTTGAGCTGGGAATATTGCTTCAATTTCCCTGAATACCACTGAGTCAAGATTAGGGTACTTAAAATATTGTTCAAGGTTTAGGAATGACAAAGGAGAAATAAACACAGAAAATAGCATGAAACCAGCTCAGGTACAGGGACAAAGATGGCTACTGCTTCACTGGAGGGTCCCCCTCCTGCCCAGGGCTCTCTCCCTGGCTCTGGCCCTCGATGGAGGCTACCTTTTTATACCTCTCCTGTCCTTGGGACATAGCTTTGCCTTGGGGGCCCCAAAGAACAACTTCCTCAGACAACATCAAATAAGCCCATAGAAGCGAGAAACACAGATAGTGACATAAGCTTGGTTGGCCACTGCAATCCTTCTTTAGCCATTTTCCTGGACTTTGGGGTGTTTACACTCTTTGGCTTCAGTGGCAGCAGAAGGTCATGAGGACATTTGTTAGAACAAAGTCTCCGCTGTTGCATCTTTATTTTTATTTTTATTTTTTGAGACAGGGTCTCACTCTGTCACCCAGGCTGGAGTACAGTGGCACAATTTCTGTTCATTGCAACCTCTGCCTCCTGGGTTCAAGTGACTCTCCTGTTTCAGCTGCCTGAGTTGTTGCAAATGACAGGATCTCATTCTTGTTTATGGCTGAAGAGTACTCCACTGTCTATATGCACCACATTTTCTTTATCCATTCACCTATTGATAGACGCTGATAGGGTTTGGCTGTGTCCCCACCCAAATCTCATCTTGAATCGTAACTTCCATAAGTCCCATGTGTTGTGGGAGGCACCTGGTGGGAGATAACTGAATCATCCTTCAGTTATTCCCTACGACAAGAACAGTATGGAGGGAAACCACGGTACCTTGTGGTAGGGAATAAGTCTCATGAGATCTGATGGTTTTATAAGAGGAAATGCTTTTGCTTGGCTCTCTCATTCTCTCTTGTCTGCTGCCATGTAAGACATGCTGTTTGCCTTCTGCCATGATTGTGAGGCCTCCCCAGCCACGTGGAACTGTGAGTCTATTAAACTTCTTTTTCTTTATAATTACCCAATCTCAGGTATGTCTTCATCAGCAGCATGAAAAAGGACTAATATAGACAATTAGGTGCTTCCAAATCTTGGCTATAATGAATAATGCTGCAGTAAACATGGGAGTGCAGGTATCTCTTCAATACACTGATTTCTTTTCTTTTGGGCATATATCAGTAATGGGATTGCTGGATTCATATGGTAGCTCTATTTTTAGTTTTTTTGAGGAACCTCCAAACTGTTCCCCGTAGTGGTTATACTAATTTACATTCCTACCAACAGTGTACGAGGGTTCCCTCTTCACAGCCTCACCAGTCATTTGTTATTGCATGTCTTTTGGATAAAAGCCATTTTAACAGGGGTGAGATGCTATCTCATGGTAGTTTGATTTGCATTTCTCTGATGATCAGTGATGTTGATCACCTTTTCATATGCCTGTTTGCCATTTGCATGTCTTCTTTTGTGAAATGTCTGTTCACATCTTTTGCCCATTTAAAAACAGGATTATTAATTTTTTCCTACTGAATTGTTTGAGCTCTTTATATATTCTGGTTATTGATCCCTTGTCAGATGGATAGTTAGCATATATTGTCCGCCATTCTGTGGGTTGTTGCTTCACTTTATTGATTGCTTCCTTTGTTGCACAGAGCTTTTTAACTTGATGTGATTTCAGTTGTTCATTTTGCCTTGGTTGTCTGTCTGTGCTTGTGGTGGATTACTCAAGAAATCTTTGCCCAGTCCAATGTCCTAGAGAGTTTCTCCACTGTTTTCTTATAGTGGTTTCATAGTTTGAAGTCTTAGATTTAAGTCTTTAATTCATTCTGATTTAATTTTTGTACATGGTGAGAGATAGGGGTCTAGTTTCATTCTTCTGCATGCGAATATGCAGCATTCCCCACACCATTTATTGAAGAGACTCTTCTTTCCCCAGTGTACGTTCTTGGTATTTTTGTCAAAAATGAGTTCACTGTAGGTGTGTGGATTTGCGTCTGTGTTCTCTATTTTGTTCCATTAGTCTGTGTGTCTTTTATGCTAGTACCATGCTTTTTTGGTTACAATAGCTCTGTAGTATAATTTGAAGTCAGGTAATGTGATTCCTCCAGTTGTGTTATTTTTGCTCAGGATGACTTTGGCTATTCTGGGTCTTTTGTGGTTCCATATAAATTTTAGGATTTTTTTTCTATTTCTGTGAAGAATGTTATTGGTATTTTGATAGGGATTGCATTGAATCTGTAGATTGCCTTGGCTAGTGTGGACGTTTAAAAAATCTTGACTCTTCCAACCCATGAACATGGAATATCTTTATTTTATTTTTTGGTCCTCTTCAGTTTCTTACATCAGCATTTTATAGTTTTCATTGTAGAGATCTTTAACTTCTTTGGCTATGTTTATTTCTAGATATTTAATTTTATTTGTAGCTGTTGTAAATGGTATTACTTTCATGATTTCTTTTTCGGATTATTCACTGTTGCTATATAGAAATTCTACTGCTTTTTGTATCTTGATTTTGTGTCCTGCAACTTTACTGAGTTTATCAGTTCTAATAGCTTTTTTCATGGAGTCTTTAGGTTTTTCCAAATATAAGATCATATAATTTGCAAACAAGATAATTTGACTTCTTCCTTTCCAGTTTGGATGCTCTTTATTTCTTTCTCTTGTCTGATTGCTCTAGCTAGGACTTCCAGTACTACGTTGAATAATAGTGATGACAGTGGGTATTCTTGTCTCCTTCCAGACCTTAGAGGAAAGGCTTTATGTTCTCCCCCATTCAGAATGATACTGGCTGTGGGTGTGTCATATGTGGCTTTTATTGTATTGAGGTATGTTCCTTCTATACCTGACTTTTTGAGAGTTTTTACCATAAAGTGCTGTTGAATTTTATCAAATGCTTTTTCACCATCAATTGAACTGATCATATGGTTTTTGTCCTCTATTCTATTGAAATGATGTATCTCATTGATCAATTTGTGTGTGTTGAATCATCCTTCCATCTCTGGGATAAATCTTACTAGGTCATGATGAATGATTTTTTAAAATATGCTGTTGAATTTGGCTTGCTAGCATTTTGCTGAGGATTTCTTGCATCAATGTTTATCAGGGATATTGGCCTGTAGTTTTCTTTTTTTGATGTGTGTCTTTGTCTGGTTTTGGTATCAGGATAATACTGGCCTTGTAGAATGAATTGGAAGTATTCCCTCCTCCTCTATTTTTTGGAATAATTTGAACAATATTGTTAATAGTCCTTTAGTTCTTTAAATGTTTGGTAAAATTCAGCATTGAAGCCATTGGGTCCTGGGCTTTTATTTGATGGGAAACTGTTTATTATGGCTTTGATCTCATTACTTGTTATTGGTCTGTTCAAGTTTTGGATTTCTTCCTGGCTCAGTCTTGGTAGGTTGTATGTGTCTAGGAATTTATCCATTTATTCTAGATTTTCCAATTTATTGGTAATTTATTGGCAGGCTTTCCTATTTATTAGTAGCCTCTAATTTAAATCCTTGGCATTTCTGTGGTATGAGTTGTAATGTCTCCTTTTCCAGCTCTGATTTTATTTATTTGAATCTTCTTTCTTTTTTCCTTAAGCTGAAGATTTGTCACTTTTTTATTGTTTCAAAAACCAACTTCCATTTGTTTGATCTTTTGTATTGTTTTTTCATTTCTATTTCATCTATTTCTGCTCTGATCTATATTACTTCTTTTCTTCTACTAATTTTGGGTTTGATTTACTCTTGCTTTTCTTTAAGATGCATTGTTAGGTTGTTTATTTGAAATCTTTCTACTTTTTGATGTAGGCGATTATTGCTATGAACTTTCTTCTTAGTACTGCTTTTGCTGTATCCCATAAGTTTTGGTATGCTGTGTTTCCATTTCCATTTGTTTCAAGAAATTTAAAAATTTTCATCTTAATTTCTTCATTAACCCACTGGTTGTTCAGGAGCTTACTATTTAATTTCCATGCCTTGCTATAGTTTTCTAAATTTCTCTTTTTTGGCTTCTAGTTTTATTCCTTCATGGTCAGAGAAGACACTTAATATTATTTATTTTTTTTTTGAATTTTTAAGACTTATTTTGTGACCTGACATATGGTATATCCTTGAGAATGATCCAGGTGCTGAAGAGAAGAATGTGTTTTCTGTAGCCATTGAATGAAATGTTCTACAAATATCTATTGGGTCCATTTAGTCTATAGTGCAGATTAAATCTGATGCTTCTTTGTTGATTTTCTGTCTAGCTGATCTGTTCAATGTTGAAAGTTGGGTGCTGAAGCCTATTATTATGTTGAAGTCTATCCCTCTTTAGCTCTAATGTATTATATATCTGGGTGCTCCAATGTTGGGTGCATATATGTTTACAGTTGTTATATTCTTTTGCTGAATTGGCCTCTTTATCATTATATAATGACTCTCTTTATCTCTTTTTATAGTTTTTGTATTGAAATCTATTTTTTCTGATAAATGTATAACTAATCCTGCTCTTTTTTCAATTTCCATTTTCATGGAATATTTTTTCCATTCATCTTTTTATTTTCGGTCTATATGTCTATCAGCAAAGCATGTTTCTTGTAGGCAACAGATCATTGGGTAAAAGTTTTTTCCTTTAGCACTTTAAATATGTCATGCCACTCTCTCCTGGACTGTAAGGTTTCCACTGAGAAATCCACTGCCAGGTGTATTGGAGCTCAATTGTATGTTCTTTCTTTCTTTTTTCTTGATACTTTAGGATTCTTTCTTTATCCTTGACCTTTGGGAATTTTATTATTAAATGTCTTGAGATAGTCTTATTTGAATTAAATCTGCTTAGTATTCCATAACTTTCTTGTACTTAAATATAGATATTTTTCTCTAGATTTGGAAAGTTCTGTTATTATCCTTTTGAATAAACCATCTGCCTCAGTCTCTCTCTCTACCTCCTCTTTGAGGCCAATAACTCTTAGATTTGCCCTTTTAAGGATATTTTCAAGATCTTTTGTGTTTGCTTCATTCTTTTTTCTATTGTTTCCAATGTCTGTTTTCAAATATACTGTCTTCAAGCTCACTAATTATTTCTTCTGCTTGATCAATTCTGCTGTTAAGAGACTCTGATGCTTTCTTCAGTATGTCAATTGCATCTTTCAGCTCCAAAGTTTCTGCTTGATTCTTTTATGTTATTTCAACCTCTTTGTTAAATTTATCTGATAGTACTCTAAATTCCTTCTCTGTGTTATCTTGGATTTTATTGAGCTTCCTTGAAACAGCATTTTTTTTTTTTTAAAGTTGGAGTCTCACTCTGTCACCCAGACTGGAGTGCAGTGGTGTGATCTTGGCTCACTGCAACCTCCACCTCCTGGTTTCAAGGGTTCAGGCAATTCCCATGCCTCAGCCTCCTGAGTAGCTGGGACTATAGGTACATGCTGCCATGCCCAGCTAATTTTTTGTATTTTAGTAGAGACAAGGTTTCTCTGTGTTGCCCAGGCTGGTCGCGAACTCCTGAACTCAGGCAATCTGCCCGCCTCAGCCTCCCAGAGTGCTGGGATTACAGGCATGAGCCACTGTGCCCAGACAGCAATGTTGAATTCTCTGTCTGAGAGGTCACATATCTCTATTTCTCCAGGATTGGTTCCTAGTGTCTTATTCAGTTCATTTGGTGAGGTCATGTTTTCCTGGATGGTGTTGATGCTTGTGGAGGTTTGTCAGTGTCTGGGCATTAAAGAGTTAGGTATTTATTGTGGTCTTCACAGTCTGGGCTTGTTTGTACCCATCCTTCTTGGACAGGCTTTCCAAGTATTCAAAGGGATTGGATGTTGTGATCTAAGTCTTTGGTCACTTCTGCCATATCTGCTTTAAAGGGCACCCCAAGCCCAATAATGCTGTGGCTTTTACGCTAGTAGAAGTACTGCCTTAGTGGTCTTGGGTAAGATCCGGAAGAATTCCCTGGATTACCAGGCAGAGACTTTTGTTCTCTTCCCTTACTTTCCCCCAAACAGAGTCTATTTCTGTGCTGAGCTCTTTGGAGCTTGGAGAGGGGTGACACAAGTACCCCTTTGACCACTACCACTGGGACTGCACTGGATCAGACCCAAAGCCAACACAGCAACTGGGCCTTACCCAAGGTGTGCAGTGACCACTGCTTGGCCACCACCTATGTTCACTGAAGGTCCAAGAGCACCTATAATTAGCAGGTGGCAAATCAAACCAGGCTCATGTCCTTTCCTTCAGTTCCCCCGGCCCCAGGTGGGTTCAGAGATATCATCCAAGTGCCAGGGCTAGAGTCAGGAAACTTAGAACTCTACATGGTGCTCTATTCAACTGCGGCTAAGCTGGCATCCAAACCACAAGACAGAGAGTCCTTCTCACTCTTCCCTCCCACTTCCTTAAGTACAGGGTTCTCTCCCAGGGACCACCACCACTCCAGGCCTGTTGTAAATACTGCCTGGCTATGTTCAGCTGAGGCCAGGCTTCTTCAGTCAGCTTGTGGTGAATGCTGCCTGTACCTCCTCCGTCCCTTCCAGGCAGTGGGCTTGTCTCTGGCCCAGAGCAGGTCCAGAAATGCCACTGATGAGCCAAGGTCTAGAACTGGGGATCCCAGGGGGAATGAATGCTGGAGGCTTCTATTCAGCCATCTTGCTCTGCCTCCCCCTCATTGTCTTTTCTTGTCTTTTTTTTTTTTTTTTTACTGATATTGGGTCTCGCTCTGTCACTCAGGCAGGAGTGTAGTGGTGTGATCACAGCTCACTGCAGCCTCCACCTCCCGGGCTCAAATGATCCTCCTGCCTCAGCCCCTCAAGTGGCTGGGATCACAGGTGCATGCCATCATGCCTAATTTTTTTTTTTTTTTGAGACTCAGTCTTGCTATTTTGCCTATGCTAGTCTCATATTTCTGGTCTCACACTTCTGGTCTCACACTCCCACCTTGGCCTCCCAAAGTGTTGGGATTATAGGTGTGAGCCATCGCACCTGGCTCCATTGTGTCTTTCAATGACACATTTTAAAAAAAGTTTCCTGGCAGGTCCTCAATTAAGGCTTCCTTCCCAGAGTTGCTCTTTCCATAAATCATGGTAAGGAGCAACCCACCCCGGCCCTCCTGGTCATGCAGAGAGCAAAGCCTCCTCCGCCGAGGAGTGAGGCCAGCTCCCCCAGGGCTGACGGAGGGCTGAAGAGATGCATGTTCTAGAACAAGGGCGTGGTCTGTCCCTTTGGGCTTCTCAGAAGGCCATGATCACAGTGGCTGTTTTCTGGCCTCTGGGTCTTCCCTTGAGCTGAGGAGGAGGAGGTTAGGCTTGGAGATTCATGGCTTTGTCCCTGGATTTTTGAGGGTTTTATTAATTTTCTCAGGCTAAGTTCCCATCTGGTGGAAGCACCGTGCGGGTTCCTGGGATGCAGCCCTGCACGGCCCAGGCTGGACTCCTTCCCCATGAAACTCACAACACACGGGGGAGGCAGGGAGATCTAAGTGCACAGAAAAACACATGAAGATTCAGCCCTGTCATCTTGTGCTAAGTGGGTTCCACATAACTCAATTATAAAACGAGAGATTGTGTTTCTGTGAGCTTAATAAAAAATGAATTATTTCTCTGTCACAAAAAGTAAAGATAGCACAAATGACACCGTGCATGACAGTCTTTACACTGAATTGAGAACATCTCAAATGGCCCTGAGGTCACCCCTTTCCAGACACTGCATCTCCCCCACCAAGACATGAGCTAGGGCTTTTCCTCATCTAGACCAGGCCTGGGTGCTGGCTGTGTGTGAAGGCCTGGAGCCCCGTCTGTGTCTCGCCTGGTGGGTGCCAGGTGAGGATGCCAGGACCACGAGCATCTCCTGGGGAAGGCTGCTTTTCCCTAATAGCACCAGCACCCAGCCTGGTGTCAGCACATAGTAGGGCTCACAGGTATTTCCGGACTGAGGGGAGCTCAAAGGGGAGGTGCTCAGGGCCCAGGAGGCAGGGGTGGTCTGGGAAATATTGCAGCACTCCTTCCTGGCAGCATCTTTCTCGTGCCTTGGCAGATGATCTGGGAATGCAGGCCCACACCCTTCCCGCAAGCCTGAAGATGGCTGCCTTTGGCCTGCATTTAAACGGAGCGTATCAAATGTCATTTGGCCACTGACTCATAACTTTTCTGAGGCCATACATGCCTTTGAAATGCTTGGGAGAGCACTTCTTGTAGAAAATTCGTATACTGAACCCACCCAAATAGATATGGAGTGTTCTGGGGTCCTCTCCACTGGCCTGCCTGGGAGGTGGCCCAGCTGTAGAGCCCAGAGACCCCGGCTCCCACCCGGCCTGGCCCCTCTTCCTCCAGAATCTCTGATGCCAGCTATGTCAGGCGACCCAGCCTCCCTTGAGAGATCTCTCTACCAGACTCTGCCTCTCTCCTGTGCCCACAGCTAGCCTGGGGGCAGCCTGTTCCCAGGAGTGAGACCAGCCCCACCTGGTAACTCAGGCTCCTAGACCCCGAACCCGAGGGGCTGCGGTGATGGCGCCCCCATCAGCTGTCCCTGCCCTTCCCTGGCTCTTCCTCCTCTGAGAGGCCTGGGAAGGTTCAGAGGCTCCAAGTGCTGGAACACCCGCCTCCCTGCAGAGGCTCAGCCAGCCCCACTGTCCCCATCTCTGTGATCCCTGTGGTCCCACCCAGCTTGCTGGCTTCTAGTGTCATGAATGCCTCTGGTTTTACCTCCTTCTCCGTCTTTGCTTTCTAGTCTGCATTGATCGTGACATTTCCACCACTCTCTGGCTAGAACCCTGGACTCCCTTACCCCTCTGCCTTTGCTGCCCCTGCCAGGTGAACCCTTAACCCTAGATGGCCCCATGAGGGCGTCCTCTCCAGCAGCCAGTTTGGCTGTTCTCCCTGCGCTTCCCTCCCCCTCCCCTGTGCTCCCACATCTCCTTTCTGCCCTCACTCCCAGGCTGTGTCCCATTTCACAGGGACTAAGGGAGGTGAGAGGGACAGTGGCACTCTAAAAAAAGATCAGAGGCAGCAGGGGGTCGGCAGGGGGGAAGAGACTCTGAAAATGAACAGTACTCAGCTGTACCCAGTAGGACTCAGGGTACTCAGTTGCACCCAGCAGGACTCAGGGTGCCCAGCTGTACCCGGCAGGACTCAGGGTGCCCAGCCATACCCGGCAATACTTTAGAAATATTCAGCAGTACTCAGTGTGCTCTCATGTGAACTTTGTCCCCCCAGTGCCTTGGGCTGAATTGTGTCCTCGAAAAATTCACATATTGAAGTCCCAACCCCTGCCCATGACCTCAGAATGTGATTGTATAGTTAACCCTTGAACAACAGGAGGCCAGGGGCACCGATCCCCTCATAGTCAATAATCACATACGACTTTTGACTCCCCCCAAACTTAACTACTCATAGCCTACTGTTGCCTGGAAGCCTTGCCAATGACATAAACAGTTCATTAACACATGTTATATGTGCTATACCTATTATTGTACTGTATTCTACAGCAAAGCAAGCTAAAGAAAATATTAAGAGAAACATAAGGAAGAGAAAATCTGTGTTTTAGTCATTAAGTGGAGGTAGACCCTCATAAAGGTCTCCATCCTCCCTGTCTTCGCACTGAGCAGGCTGTGGAGGAAGAGGAGTGGTGGGCCTTGCTGTCTCAGAGGCAGAAGGAAATCTGTGTGAAGTGGACTCGTGAAGTTTGAAAACATGTTGTGCAGAATCGCCTGTATTTGCAGACAGGGACTTTACCCAGGTAATTAGTTCCCATGAGGCCATATGGATGGGCCCTAATCCAATCTGACCAGTGTTCCTTGGAGAAGAGGAAATGCAGGTGGAGATTTCTCAGAGGAAATCCTGGGTGAAGGTGCAGAGGAAGGTGCTGTCTGCAAGGTACGGAGCAAGGCCTCAGAAGAAACCAGCCACGTGGACACCTTGATGTCGGATTTACTTCCGGCCTCCGGAACTGTGAGGAAATTTTTGCTGAGGCCTCCCAGTCAGTGGTGCTGTGAACTGGAAGACACCTCGGAGGTCATCTCATGATCTACCCACTTCTGTTTACCAATGGGGAGACGAGGCCAACAGCGGGAGTGCAGGGCCACGAATGGATCAAAGACAGTGCTCCCACGCCACGGCTGGCTCCTCAGCCTGGGGGATGGCAGGATGGATGTTGGAAACAGATGCTTGGTGCCGCAAAGAAAAATTAGCCCTGAGACAAAGGATCTTTCAGCAATGCAATTTTTGCTTCCTGGACTGCAGGAAGGGTATCTCACTAACCATCTTGCCACGAGAGTACAATGAATAAAGGAAAAGCAGACATATTTATCCCTTATGCATTTGGGGTTGTCCTTACTGCTGTGTCTGATCTCCATTGGCTGGAGCCAGACCTCACAATTTAAACTAAAACCTGATTGGCTAACAGCTTAAAACTTTTCTAAACAGGTAAAAGCAACGGAAAGCTGGGACATGCCTGTGAGCATGTCCAGCACATATATCTTGGTTAAAGTACAAGGACGTAGAATGTACTATGTGCCTGTAAGCATAGCATGTCTAATAGCTACATAGGATAGGGCTTAATAAAGTTATTAGCACACTTATTCTTTAACAAGAAAGGAAACTTTAAAAAGGGACATTTCTGCTTCCCACAATGGAGGTGCTGGAACTAGAGAAGCTGGGGGAGAAATGGGGGGCTGCAGGTGGGAGGAGGGGGCACCCTTTCCTGGAGCAGGGTGGACACAGTGTGTTCAGGGGAGAAAGAACCTGAGAGAGTGTAGTCCAAGCTGCCCACATGTGTGCATGTGCATGTGTGAGTTCGTGTGAGTGCGGGTGTGTGTATGCATGTGCGTGTGCAAGTGCATGTATGCACTTATGTGCATGTATGAGTGTATGTGTGCAAGTGCGTGTGCACATGTGCGTTTGTGCGTGTGAGAGTGTATGCATGCATATGCATGTGTGCAAGTGCATGTATGTGTGTGCAAGTGCATGTGTGCGTGTGCATTTGTGCGAGTGTGTGATGGTGGTGTCGGGAGGGAAGGCAGGGAACAAGCGTTGTCTCTGCCTCCAGGAAGACGTGGTTGGCAGGGATGGAGAGTGGCCTTTGGAAGTTTGACCAAGTCGCCTCTGGCGGCTTATGTCTAATCCCAGCACTTTGGGAGGCCGAGGTGGGAGGATTGCTTGAGCACAGGAGTTTAAGACCAGCCTGAGCAATATAATGAGACCCTGTCTCTACAAAAGATTTAAAAATTAGCCAAGTGTTGTGGCACATGCCTGTGGTCCCAGCTACTCGGGAGGCTGAGGTGGGAGGATTTCTTGAACTTTGGAAGTGGATGGAGGTTGCAGTGAGCTGAGATGGAGCCACTGCGTTCCAGCCTGGATGACAACCTTGCACTTCAGCCTGTACTCCAGCCAGGGGAAGACCCCATTAAAAAAAAAGACCACTCTGGCTGCAGTGTGGAGGGCGCCACTGGGAACAGAGAGTAGCAGCACCCCAGCCTCTTCTCTCCTCCCTCAGCCATGCTTCATGTGGAGGTGAAGGATGATGGCCGCATGGCTCAAGGAGGTGAGATGAGGTTGGGAGTGGTACTAGGATCCGAGATCTGGGGTGAGGGCAGAGTGAGCAGGAGGGGGAGTTGATTGAAGTGGGTGCAGTGGAGGCTGGGTGAGGGCCACTGAGGGCCACTGACAGCAGGCAGATGGACTGGTCTGGAACCCAGAAGAAAGATCTGGGCAAGAGACTTATTTTGGAATTGAGGCTAGGTTATGGGAGCAGATACGGTTCAGGGAATATATACAGAGGAAAAAGAGAAGAGGCCTGAAATGGAACGCTAGAGACACTTACATTTATAGGATAGCCTTTAGAGAAGGAGCCTCTCTGAGTTTCCTCATCTGTAAAATGGGTATAAATTTGAAGGATTAGAGAAGCTGATGTATATAGTGTTGGTGAGACACATTCTGAGAAATGCATTATGAGACAATTTCATCATTGTGGGAAGATCATAGTGTACTCACATAAGCCTGGATGGAGCAGCCTGCTTTGCACCTAAGCCACATGACACAGCCTATTGTTTCTAGGACACAAACCTGTACAGCACGTGTCTGTACTAAACAGGGTAGGTGACTGTCACACAATGGCAAATATTTGGACATCTAAACACAGAAAAGGTACAGCAAAAATATGGTGTAATAATCTTATGGGACCACCACCCTATTATGTATGTGACTGCATTTGTAACCCTATGACATGGTCCGTGCCGCTCTTTCTCCTGTGTTACACTGGTTTATTAACAGCTGCTCCACAACTGTGCCCTGAGAACTGGGCTTCATTGCTGAGTGCAGTCCCGTATCCAGACATTTGGTTCTGTTCATGCAGCCCAAAGCGGCCCTTGGCTGCTGCTGAGCATGGGGTCAGCGGAGACCCCTAGATCTATGTGAAGCGTGCCTTGCACCCAAGAGCCCATGAGGCCCTCCTCATGAACCAGGCCCCGTGACAGGAGCTGAGGGCAATTCTCAGAGCTAGAATCTGCACTTGCCCTTTTCAGGCAAAGACAGGGAATTGATGGGCATCCTCAGGCTCTGTCCTTCCGTGCTGTGAGAGCACAGGCAGCTATCAGGAAAGGGATGCGGAATGTGGAGGGAAGGGGTAGGTTTGAGATCTTGGGTGATGGGAGGGGGACTCTCTAGGCTAGGGAATAGATGCTCTGGGTCCCCCTATCTCAGCCTCTTACACCTCTCAGTGAAGCCATGTCCGCTGCCCATGACAGGGAGTCTGGCTGTAACCGTATTTTGGAAGCTGGACGCCTGGCTTGTGGCAGTGGCTGGAGCAATGCTATCCCCTAGTGGCCTTATCTGCAAATGCAGTCAATGGATGTGCCAGAGCTCTCAGAGCTGCCCTCTGGGACCCCCACCCCACTTCTCCTGGGGTCACAGACTGCCTTTTGGTCAGCCTGTCTTAGTCCTGTCTTTAGCCACCTGTCTTTAGCCTCCAGCTGTGTGTACCTCGGCGTGTCCCTTCTGTTCTGGCTCACGTTAGCCATTGCTGTGTGGTGTATCTCTCTTACTCTGTCTGCCCTGCTGGCTTGGGCTGTTTGTTCCTCTGTGTCTCATTCCATCAGTACCCTCTGCTGGGCACTGGTTCTCTGTTCTGCTTCTCATCTGTTTTTGACTTGCTCCCTGCCCCCTATACCCTCCCCCTGTGTCCCCGAGCTGGGGTCATGCCTGGGGTCATGTCTGCCCTCTTAATATTGAAGCTGGTTCTTAAGAAATACAGAGGTTTTTCTGCTTTTTCCAGGATGAGTCAGGAACTTCTGGAGAGAGAAGGGCTCAGGCCTCACCCAGCAGTGGCCTCAGAGAGAGTGTGCAAGGTCAGAGGAGCCTCTAGTTGAGCTCAGCGCTGTGAAAAGAGACTTTCCAAAATATGCTTGCTGGTCTGGCTGGGGCTGGGCATGCTTCAGCAGGTGTCAGGGAAGAAGAATGGGTGAGTTGGCTGAGTCCCCTGGCCCCACCTAATGTTGCTCCTCCCTGAAGCCTCCTCTTCCCTTCTGTGCTACTGCAGTTCTCAGGACTGTAAAGTCCCATCCTAAAGCCACTGGTGCCATGTGATGGTTTGCACTTAAATTAATTAAGATTAAATAAAATACGTGACTCGGTTCCTCAGCCACACCAGCCACATTTCAGATGCTGAATGTCCACACATGGCTAGTGGCTATTGACCATATTGAGTAGTACAGAAGAGAACATTAGCAGCATCATGGAAAGTTCCATTAGTCAGCACTGTCTTAGAATAATCTTTGGAAAGCATCCCTTTCCTCTGATACTTTCCTACTCTCAGAGGGAAGATAGGACCATGATGTGTCTATCTCAGGATCCTTAGGGTCCAGCATGTCAGGTAATATACATTTGTTGGCTGGCTGGATAGATGGATATACGGATGGATGGGGGGTGGGTGGATGGATGGATAAATGAATGGATATATGAATGAATGGGTGGATGGATGGGTGGGTGGGTGGCTGGACATGTGGGTGAGTAGATGAATGGATGGATGGATATATAGATAGATGGATGAATGGGTGGATGGATATATGGATGAATGGATGGATGGATGGATGGAAGCTTGAATTCTCAAACTTCTATGCCTTGGAAGTCTCATGGGGACCCGGGAAGAGGGCAGAGTTGCCTCTGAACTGGCCAGGTGAGCTGGTCTGCGGAGATGTTGCTCTGCTGCAGGTTCTGCAAACGAACTGAGGGCTTTTGATGACCCTTAGCCTGAAAACTTGAACTTGTGAGTGGCTCTCAGGTGACTTAGAGCTACAAGAGCTCGGGGGTTCCTGCAGGTAAAGTGAAGGACTGAAGGGCCAACTGTGGAGACTTCATGTTTCAGGGTGAGCATCTAGCTGTGTCTAGGGTGGAAGTAACCAAGGTGGCTGAGAGTGGATGAGCTGGAGGAGGGGTAGCAGATCCAGGCCTTAGGGATGGGCTGTCTCGGCTCATCCTTCTGCAGCTTGAACCCCAAAGAGCGGGGCCAGGGTATTGGGAGAGGGATGGGGCAGCTGCGAGGCTTGAGTCCAGTTCAGTCCAGGGCAGACAGTAGTTGAGGAAGACCTGGGAGGAACCCTTCCCAACACAAACTTACCAGCAACTGGACCTGGACAGGCAGGACGGTAAGGGTCAGAGCAGGAGTCTGATCCATCAGGAGCTCAGTGGCGGCCTGTGTTCTATCTCCGTGGGCTGCTCTCCACTCAGTACCCTGCAAGGCTCCTGAGTAAACTTGCTGCCTAGTTTGGACTGCTCTGAAGGGAAAAAGATCTGCTCATCCCGGGCAGGAGAGAGGGTGGTGAAAGCCACAGTTAATTCAACAGACATGTGCTGAGAACTCCCTGGCTGCCCGGCATGTGTCAGGGCTGGGGGTCTGTGTTGAGGATGCCACAGTCTTGCCCTGGAGTGCACCTGACCCTAGCAGGCATCACGTGGCCCAGAACCACAGAAGAGCAGAGGAAGGAATGAAGAGGGCGGGACTGTGGCTTCGCAGGGCATGGCTTGCAGAGGCCAGCATGCCGATTCTGCCACCTCACTGTGCAGGTTCCACTTACAGAGAGATGGTAGCACCATAGCCAAATTCCTTGGCCTTTTGTGTCTCCTGCTTGTTTGTTTGTGTTTTTAAAATCTACAATGCAAGATAGTAACAGTGTGGAACCCATAGAGCTGTTGTGAGTTCATTCATGAGAAGTGTTCAGAATGGTGCCTGGTATACAGTAAGCATTATATAAATGCACGCTATTAGCATTATGGAGTTACCTCCCTCACTTTTGGTTCTACTGGATTGATCAGACACCTTCTTCCCCAGGGAGGTAGCTGGAGAGGAGGAAAAGTGGAGGTTTGGGGGCTGTGAGTCTTCCTGCGTTTCTGAACCTCATCCTTTGTCTGGGGGTGGAGAGAGGTGGGTAAAGGGAAAGCCCAGGTGTCAGGACCTGCCATGATCTCCAGGGACTGATGCGCAGCATTGTCTGGGCTAGGGAGGATGCTGGCCTCCCAGTGTCCCCTAGTCCACAGAGGGAATGAAGCCCAAGAGGGCACAATGGTTCTTTCGTTTTTATTTATTTTTTTGAGACAGGGTCTCCTTCTGTTGCCCAGGCTAGAGTGCAGTGGTGTGATCACAGCTCACAGCAGCCTCAAATTCTTGGGTTCAAGTGATCCTCTTGCCTCAGCCTCCCAAAGTGCTGGGATTACAGGTATGAACCACTGAGCCTGGCCTTCTTTCCTTTTTAATTTTCCAAAGCATATATGCTCCATGTTACATGTTTAAAACACATAGTTAAAAAACCATAAAAAGCACATAATGAAAGCCTCTCTCTGAAATCCCTTCTGCCTCATCAATCCCCCTCAACCCTTCCTGCAAAACCTAGTTCTCGAGATTAAATACCATGAATAATTTAGAGTATATCCTTTCCAGGCCTTATCCATATTTTAATAATCTAAACACACACATGCATTCGTACCACTTTGTATAAAAAGAAACGAAAGAAAATAATATAATATTACACACATTGTTCTGCAACCTGATTTTCTACCCATGATGTGTCATAGAAATCCTTTCATGTTAGTACAGATGGGCAACTGCATTGTTTTTACTGCTTCAGAGTATTCTATCGTGTGGATGTATCATAATTTTTAAAAACCACCTACCCAGTAATGGACATGAAAGTGCTTTCCCATCTTTTGCTATAGCTAACAATTCTGCCTTGAGCATCCCTGCCTCTGCAGCTTGTGTCTGCAGCACGTGTTTCTGAGACTGAATTCTGCAAGCGGAATTGCAGAGTGACAGGGAATGTGCATTTTAAAAGGTGATGGGTAACAGGTAGGCATATTTTTAGAGTTTGTATCCAACTCCCATCGGAGCCCCTGTATGTCCAGGGAGTGGGTGAGCCGTGTTACGGGGGGAGCACCGTGCTGGTGACCCAGGTCTCCACACTCTCAGGTTGCCGGGCCCACTCGCCATGGGACCACCGCCCCCCGCCCCCCAGCACATATTTATTGCACCTTTGCTTCCTTCCTGTGGGCCTGATGCAGCCTGGCAATCCTCCTGAACCTCCCTAGCCTGTTCATTTCCTCTCGCGGTGCCATACCCGCCCTTCCCTGGAGCTTCCATCTCTACTCTCAGCTGATGATGTCACTTGCAGTCTTACTGAGAAACTAGAAGCCACCAGGAGAGAATGTCCATGGTTCCTACCCCCACACCACCCACCCGCCTGCATCAGTGCCTGGGTCTTCTGCCTCCTTCCTGGGCCAAGGCAACTCCTCCACTCTGTAGGACCAGGTCTTTAAAAGAAATTATTCTGTAAACCTAGCACTTCAGGAGGCCAACGCGGGAGGATCACGGGGTCTGGCCAACATAATGAAACCCCATCTCTACTAAAAAGACAAGGAATTAGCCGGGTTTGGTGGTGTGTGCCTGTAATCCCAGCTACTCGGGAGGCTGAGGCAAGAGAATCACGTGAACCTGGGAGGCGGAGGTTTCAGTGAGCTGAGATCGCGCCATTGCACTCCAGCCTGGGCAACAGTGTGAGACTTCGTCTCAAAATATATATATATATATATTACTGAGATATAACTCATGCTCCATAAAATGCACCCCTTTAAAGTGTACAATTTAATGCTTTTTAGCACGTTCACAGAGTTGTGTGACCTTCACTGCTACCTAATTCCAGAACATTTTCATCCCCAGAGGAAACCCCATACCCATTAGCAATCAGTCCCCATGCTCTCTCCCTGGCCCCTGGAAAGCACTGATCTACTTTCTCTCTAAAGAAGTCTAGTCTTTCCAGACTCGCCTATTCTGCACGTTTCATATAAATGCAGTCACACACCATGTGGTCTTGCGTGACTAGCTTCTTTCACTTGGCATATTGTACTCACGGCTCATCCATGTTGTAGCCTGTATCCGAACTTCCTTCTTTTTTATGGCTGAATAATATTCCAGTGTATGGATAAACTGTATTTTATTTATCCATGCATCAGTTGATAGAGATTGCTGTGGTTTCTACTTTTTGGCTGGTATAAGCAGTGCTGTTATGAATACTTTGCCTGCAAGTTTTTGTGTGGCTGTACGTTTCTATTTCTCTCAGGTACATACTTAGGAGTAGAATTGCTGGGTCATAGGGTAACTGCAGGTTTAACTTTTTGAAGAACTGCCAAACTGTTATCCAAAGTGACTGTGCCATTTCATTCCACCTGCAGCAGGGCATGGGGGTTCCAGTTTCTCCACATTCTTGTGATTGCCAGGCTTTCCATTCTAGCCCTCCTGGTGGGTGCAAAGAGCATCTCCTCTGGAAGCAGAGTCAGATCTCACCTGTTTGAGGACAGCACTCTTATGTTTCTCCCCACCTCTCCTTCAACACGTTTTTCCCCTTGCACCCCAATCACCCATCAGCATGGAGGCAAGCTCTTATTTTTTCCCACCTTAGAAACAAAACTCTCTTGACCCACTGCCCCTCCAACTAGCTCCCCATCTCTCTTCTCTCTTTTACAGCAAAACCCTACAAAAGAATTGTCTCAACTTGTCTCTGATTTCTCTCTTTTCATTTTCCCTTGACCGTACTCTCATCAGACTTTTCTCCCTACTCTGACCGCAATCAAGGTCACCAGTGACTTCTACATTGCTAAGCTCCGGAGACCTTTCTCAGCCCTGACTTAAGGATCAGTGGCTTTTTACATGGTTGGTCACCTCCTCCTCTTTTCTGACTTGGGTTCCTGGGAAACTCCCTTCCTGGTCTATTCTCTTTCGCTGGCTCCTCCTTCTCCTCAATTCCTCAACATCTTCCTGATCTGGAAATGTCAGAGGGCCCTGGAGTCAGTCCTTGGTGCCGTCACTTGGCTTTCAGAGTGCCTGAGATCTTGTTCAGTCTCACTCTGAATGTTACCTAAGTTCTGATGACTTGCAGATTATAGCTCCAGGAAGGGCCTCTCCTCTGAGCTCCACACTCATCTATCCACAGCCCCTATGACATTTCCCCTGGCAACTCTGACCATCAGTTCCCAAACAGAACTCCTGGGTTCTCCCATTGAGCCTGCCAATCCCACAACTCAGCAAAAGACTGTACCAGGACAGCTTCTTTCTATACCTAAGGCCAAAGCCCTGGAGTCATCCTTGGCTCCTCTCTCTCTCTTACACCTGGGGGAATCCTGCCATTTTTCACCTCCCCACAGTCTCTGCTACCCAGGGCCAAGGTGTTTGGAGGTCGCCATGAATTCCTAACTGATGTCTGTTTCCACCCTTGACCCCACAGCCTGTTGTCAACACAGTTCTCACAGCTAGGCAGGTGGATCACCTGAGGTCAGGAGTTCGAGACCAGTCTGGCCAAAACGGTGAAACCCCATCTCTACTAAAAATAAATTAGCCAGGGTGTGGTAGTCCCAGCTACTGGGAAGCTGAGGCAGAAGAATCACTTGAACCCAGGAGGCAGAGGTTGCAGTGAGCCGAGATTACACCACTGCACTCCAGCCTGGGCGACAGAGTAGGACTTCATGTCAAAAACAAAACAAAACAAACAAATGCAAACAAAAACATGAAAGCTAGGTTATGCCATCCACCTGCTCAGAGCCCAGCCATGAAGCCCCATATCGTGGAGGCAAAGCTCTCATGATGGCCCATAGGGTTCTTCAGGGTCTGCCCCCAGCCGTGCCCTCCCCATCCTCCAAGTAATCCTCAGGGCCTTTTTGTCTTCCTCGGATCATCCAGGTGGGCCTTTGCACCTGCCATCCCGCTGTCTGGGATGCCCCAGCTCAGATCTGCACAGCTCTCTCCTCATCTGCTCCCAGGCTTTATGCAAATGTCCCTGCCTGGGTGAGGCGGTGTCTGGCCACTCTGTGTAAAACCACAGCCTCCCCGACACTACTCATCGCTTCCGGCTTTATTTTTCTCCTGGGTGCTTACCCCTCTAATACACCGTCTGTTTCACGTGTAGACCTTATTTATGCATTACCTCTTTCCCCCTGTAGGATGTAATCTCTGCAAGGGCAGGGCTTTTAGAGTGTTTTTTCACTACTGTATACCCAACCCCTAACATAACTCCTGTCCCAAGGGAGGTGCTGAGTCAATGTTTGTTGGATGCCTGACTCCAGGCCTGCCTTCTGGAAGTTCTCTTATGGTGGAGCGGCCCCTACGGCCTCACCGCGGCCGGCCAGGAGGTGGCGCTGTGACTGCAGAAATTGGCGGGCTCCGGGGCCCGGCCGCTTCTCAGGAATGCACCCAGGAGATGGGGGTTCGGTGCGGCCGTGTGCGCTCCCCAGGTCAACCTGCTGCCTTTCTCCTCTCTGGCAGGACTCCGAGGAACCTGGGCTTATTTCTGGGCTGGTGAGGGTCACCAACACCACCCCGATCCCAGGCCAGGTGACGTCTGCACCGGGCAGACTCTTGAAGCCGAGGGGATTTGGTTGGACGCCCGAGTCTTTCTTGGGTCCTAGGACAGGTGTGGGGCTTCCCTGCCCGCCTCCTCTTGCTCTCAGCCATGGGACCGGTCCCGCCCTGGCCCGCGTCCAGCTCTGAGCCTCCTCAGCAGCCAGGAGAGGCCCGCGGGTCAAGGCCCTGCGTCCCGGGCTCCTCGCAGCTGGCGTTTGGAGTCGCCAGGGAGGACGCTGCCTTTCGTGGCTCTGCCACTTGCTGCTGGGTGACCTTGGGTAAGTGCTGGGCCTCAGTGTTGTCATCTATCCAATCGGAGAGACGTGCCTGCCTTGACGGTCGGTCGTGGGGAAGGTTAGATACTTGTAAAACCCCATCTGGTTCTGGGCAGGCGCAGAGCAGGTGCCCTCGGTCAGTGCCGACTCCCATCGTGGCAGTAGGCAGTGCCAGGGCTGCTGGGCGCTGGGGTCCCACACAAGGGGCTGGCCCGGGCCCCTCATGTTCACGGCCTCACTCCGTGGCTCCCACGTGCCCAGTGCTGCACCGGGGGGACCATAGGGGCGAAAAGGACTTTCCCCCTGCGTTCCAGAAGCCGAGAATTAACAGGACAGACAGGGATAACCCTAGGTGAAACAAAGTTAGATAAGAAAGATGAGACAGAGCGCAAGAGCTGTGGGCAGGGCTGCTGGTGATGAATTGCCCAGCGGTCAGGACAGACAGGAAGTGCTTCCAGCCCCGCCAGAGGAGCAGTGGGCTGTGTGGTCCAGGGAGATCACTGCAGGCTTGGGGCGGGGAGGCAGGCAGAGGTCATGGCGGTGGCTGTGAAGGAACCAGCATGCAATGAGGCCTGCAGCGCCTCTTTCCCCACCGACGTGCTTTCCCCCGGGCCTGGTCTTGGGCTGGTTTCCAGAGGCTGCTGCTGACTGTGATCCAGGGTTCAGTCTTGAAAGGAAGGATGTGCTGGAGGGGGTCTGCTGCCTGTCTGGGACTGGCACTGGGGTTGGCAGCAGCTGAGGGTCTCTGGAGTCTGACCCGGCCCTCGCCTGGGGAAGGTCCCAGGGATGGTGCTGTCCATGGACATGGCAGAGCAAGAAGGTGCCCTGAGCCAAAGGCACCTGGACCCACTGAGCATTGGCTGCGGTGGGGATGGGGGAGCTCGTATCACTAAGATGGGTGGTCCTCCCTTGGGGACTGGGGTCCTTAGGACACTTCTCCTGGACTCTGAAGTTGGGGACATGATGATGGACATCGCCACCCTGCCCACAAAGTCCTAGTGTAACTTCTGGAAACAAAACTGCCAAGAGACTATGAAAGTCGCTACATCTGGGGGATGAGAAAAAATGCAGAGGTCGTGGGCATGGTCTCCTGGTCAGACCTCCAGCACCACGTTTAGTAAACCTGTGACCCGCTTTCCTCCAGTGTATTTTTCCAGGTTATGACCAAGCAGGAAGCTGTCAAGATATTGGGTTAGCATGGGGTGAGTCTTGGGGAGGGTGGAGTGGCTCTAACACCCTCCAACCCTTCGCCTTCACAGACCTGCGGCCACCATACCTGCCAACATCAGTGCAGTGCCCAGCCTGTGGCCAACTTCCTGTGCCAAATCTTAGACCTGATGCTTCCACCCTTCTTCCCACCCTCTCTGCTTCTCTTACCCTGATCCTGTCAATTTCCCTGAGGGGGAGATTGAGATAGCTGGGAAGGACCCAGGAGCCTGGGATGCTCCTCATCGCACAGAGATCCTGCCCCGCCAATGCTCGCCATCCTGCCCCCATGCCCAGCAGCTGTCTCTGGGTCTCCTTCTGCCGGGGAAGCTGTCATCTTGGGTGGCCCTGCAGGCACGGGGCAGAGAGGTCCAGGCTGGTCCTGGAGGTTCTGCTGCTTCTGCCCCTCCTGTCCGTCTGGACTTGATGCTCAGCTCTGCCCATGTCCTGGCATGGCCCAGCTGCCTGCCTGGCACAGAGGACCACTGCTGGGTCTGCGGCTGGGACACGAGCCTGTTTGCTCCACTGCACCCTCCCTCATGGCACAAAGTAGAGTGAGCGCTCACTTAGATTAATTAATCTGCTGCCCAGCCTGCTCCTCCGACCCATCTTTTATTCATGGACAAGCAGCTCTCTCTGCTTTACCAGGACTTGGGCATCAATATTTCATCCTTGCTTCACATGCCAGCTCCCTGCTCCCTCCCTCCAGCCTCCTGCGACTCTAGGACCCGAAAGGTGCTAGGACTGGAGCACGCTGGCTCTGCCTGGCTCAGCCTGGATGCCAGGAGGGCTTCTTGGCCTCTCGACTCCCTCCATGCACCAGAAGCCTTTCGGAATCAGCAAGCTGAGGAAGTAAGGCAGAGTGGCCAGGCGTGGAGGAGGGGGTCCCAGGAATCTGAGGGGTTCTGGGGGGCTGGCCTAGGGCAGGCTGAGGCAGGCTCACCGAGTCCTGCCTTGGCATTGCTGGGTTGTCAGGATCAGAGCTGAGGGCTGCGAAGGCCAGGCACAGGTCCTGGCATGGAAGCGGTGCTCATTTTCCTTCCTCTTTCCACCACAGTGTCTTGCCCAGGGCTCGTAACCTGGGTCTGTGGAGGGCCTTCGGGAGGGTCATGAGCCCTGGAAACACAAAACCAAATGTGATGTGTGTGCATGTGTGCAAGAGTATGTGTGTTTGTGAGTGTGAGAGAGAATGGGGTGAGGGTCCCTGGCTTTCACTGGGTTCTCAGCAGGGTCTATGAGCCAAAGAAGGTCACAAGCCACCTGATTCTAGGCAGATCCAGCCTCCTCTTTTTAACATGGAAGGAAGAGAATTAATGGAGTTACTCACCCAGGGAGCCCCAAGGAGTGTGTGTGGGAATATGGGCACTATGGGAGCACACATACACATCGTTGTGTGTGGGTGTGATGGTGTGTATGTGAGTATGAAAACATGTGCAAAAAATGTATGAGTGTGAATGTGAGCGTGTAAAAGCATGTATGTGAGCATTTAGAGTGTGCGAGGGTGTGTGAGAGCCTGTGTGTGAGTGTGTGTGCACATGTGAGCAGGTGTGTGTGTTGTGTGGTGGAGCTGGGGTCACAGACACCTGCTGCAGTCCTGTGCTGGAGGAACCCAGCTCAGAGCTGGTGGGGCAGTGACATCCAGGTGCTGGGGACAGGTTGGGGCCTCTCTTCCCAGGCTGGCAGTGCCCTCATCTCTGCAGGGGGCATGTGGTCAGAGGGTGCCAGCTGGGCTGAGATGAAACCTGGGGAACTGCTCTGGCCCAGGCTGTGCTGGGCAGGGGTGGGGACAGGGGCTGGGGTGGGGTCGGGAGGCAGCTGCAGCAAACTCCCCTTTGTGCTTGGTATGCAAGCTTCAGGAGGGCACCATGAAGTGCTGCACTCCCTGCCCTGCCTTTCCTCACACCCTATTCCCAATCAGCCAGGAAATCCTGCTGCCAACCCCTCCAAATGCATCCAGAACCCAACCAAATCTGCCCTGCCTCAGGCCCCTCCATGGCCCCTGCAGTCCCTGCTCAGCACAGCAGCTCCACCCTGCCTCTGCTCCCAGGAAAGCCAGGCTCTCAACTGCCCGGAGCCCAGATTGCTGCCCTGCCAGCCTCCCCACTGCCTGCACACGCATGCACACCCGCGCACCTGCAGGCTCCCCTGAGGGCCTCTGCGTTTTCTCTCCCCTCACATGGCTGCCTGGCTCCCTCCCTCACCTCCCGCAAGCCTGCTGCCTGACCCTGTACCTTTTATTTTCCTCCATGGCATGCATGACCTTCTCACACCCCAGCCCATTGCTTGTCTGTGTTATTGCACTGTCTTCTGCCAACACAGCAAAAGCTCCCTGAGGGCAGGAATTTTTACGTTTTGCTCACTGATTCATCCTAGAGCAGTGCAAACTGGGAAGGGCTCAACACATACTGCAGGGTGAACGACTGGGTGAATGAATAAATGAATGGATGAATTGCCCATTCCATTCCTCAGGGGCATGTTTGGAACTACCCAAGGGGGATATATATATTTTTTTTTCCTCTGGCTTAAGGGACAATAAAACCTTAGTTGTGTTGAAAAGCTGGTGTTCATTCATCATTGATTCGATATACTTACTCTGCACCTACTGTGTGCCTCTCACTGCTGCGAGAGGGTAATGAACATGCAGGTAAGCACCACTCCTTTCTCCCAAGAAGCGTTTGTCTCTTGGATCCTGAGGACCTTGTCACTGTTTTCCTTTCTGTGATGATTGCCCCCATGCCCAGAGCCAATTTTCTGAAATGTTCTGAGTACAAAAACATCCCCTCTTATCTCACCTCATTATTCTATGCTTCTTCTCCCTGTATCTTGGTTGTTTTTAACAGAAAAGGGGAATTCATGTGGAGGCCTTGGTGGCCCGGTGGAGGCCTGGGGAGCTGCCGGGTTGAGGCGCTCTTGTCTCTCTCTGGAACCCCTCTCTGGGTAGCGACCTCTGCCCCTCACCTCTGTCTCTGGGTCTTTGCCACCTGCCTCTTCCTTCTGTCCCTCCCGGACCTGCTTTTCCTCTCACTCACTGAAGATGAGGCCCCACCCCTCTTTTGCTTTGATGAAATCATCCATTTATGTGTTTAATCTTATAGTATTATATGCATTCTTTTACATGATTTCAAAATCTTTTGGCAGCAAAATATGCATAAATGACTGCTTATAGATGAATGCACGTGCACGTGTGTGTTTGGGGAGGGGGTGGTGCTGGCTCTCACTGGAGAGGTTCCCCCCTCCACACAGATGGAAGATTCCCTGGAGAGGAAGCTTGAGGTGACAGAAGTCTTGCATTACAGGGGAGGTCCTTCGCTGCTGCTGCCCCTGACAGACCCCTTGGTTAACAGTCAGTGTGACTTGCTCAGCCACAGCCTAGCATTGCTGGATTTCGATATACTTTTGTCACCGACCTGTCATCTCCTGGTTAGCTCTCCCCTCCCTGGCCCCATCAACCAGGCTTGAACTTCCTGGTCGCATTCCCAAGTGATGTTACTGGTCCTTTTGTCCTTGGCTCCATGACTGTCCAGTGGCTGGGGTGACCCTGCTATCTGAAGCTTGGTGACAAGAAAAGGGATGGATGGGGGTAAAGGAAACAGGGGCAATTGACACAGAGAGCCAGAGATAGGGAACACTCAAAAGGGAGATTGGGAGGCTCCACGGTGGGGTGAAAGGAACCAGGGAGACCTAACAGCTAAGCAGCCATGTGTCTCAGGGCACCCACTCCACACCCCTCCTTCAGCACCGCAGTCTTGAATGGCATGACTATGGGTGTATGTTGGGTGTCAGGGAAGAGGGGTTCAATAGACAGAAAAGGTGATTTTGACCTGAAAGCCAGGGCACAGGCACCCCCATCCTCCCTGTGGGTCCTGAGTCTGGGGTTCTTACTCTGACTCTTAGTCCCCCCATTTATTACTTGTCCCCCAACTCCTGCACTGTATATTCTGGTTCAGGAAGAGGAGCCTGTGGGGAAAAAAGAAGCAGCTTTCTCAGCATCGTGGCTGAGTCTGTAAGGGGCAGAGGCTAACCAGTCACGTGCCTTTAAATGCCTTAAGCAACCTCTCTGTGCCTCAGCTTTTCCGTCTGCACACTGGAGATGATAACAGCACCTGTCTTAGAGGACTGTAAGAATTAAATGAGTTAATAAGATAAAGAACTTAGCAGAGTACTGGCACACAGTCAGCCACTGCATGATAGTGGCTAGCAAATGACAATAACAGTGGCTAACATGTGCAGGCTGACTGTGCAGGTTAGCACACAGCCTGCACACACTGGCCACTATTATTGCCATTTGAGGAATTCTAGAAGTTCTCCTCAACCCTGTATCTCCTCCACACATGCATAGCCTGAAATTCCTCCTGCACTTATCTCTTGGGATGATAGTTGTGTTAGTCTATCTTCATACTGCTATAAAGAACTGCCCAAGACTGGGTAATTTATAAAGGAACAAGGTTTAATTGACTCACAGTTCTGCATGGCTGGGGAGGCCTCAGGAAACTTACAATCATGGTGGAAGGTGAAGGGGAAGCAAGGTTCCTTCTTCACAAGGTGGCAGGAAGGAGAAGCGCTGAGGCAAGCGGGAAGAGACCCTTATAAAACCTTCAGATCTCATGAGAACTCGCTATCATGATAACAGCATGGAGGAAACCACCCTTCATGATTCAATTATTTCCACCTGTTCTCTCCCTTGACACATGGGGATTATGGGGATTACAATTCAAGATGAGATTTGGGTAGGGACACCTAAATCTAACCATATCAACAGTTCTTTGAAGGCACCTTTAACAAAACTCAGAATAGCACCTGACAACACAGTGTGAACAGAGTTAAGAACAGGGTCTTGAGGTCTGGACAGCTGTGTGCCTTTAGGCAGTTCCACAGCCTCTCTGAGCTTTGATCCCTTCTTTTTATATAAAATGACAATAGACCCTCCTGGAAGATTCTTGTGAAGACAAAACGAGACTACACACTGAAAACACTCAGCATAGGGCATGGCACGGCATGAGTGGTTAGCAAACAGCAGCTTGCACTCTACATGGCGCCTGCACCTGCGTCATCCCATCTGATCCTGGCCCCAGCTCTGGAGGTGGCCTCACTTCCAGGTGAGAAGACTGAGGCAGAGAGAGAAGTTGCATTCTAAGCAAGGCTGGAGCTCAGGCCCCCTGGCTCAGGCTGGTGCTTTCTTGAGGGAGTGACCTTCAGAGGTCTGGCACAGGTGGCATAAAGGGAGCAGCAGATGTCCTGGATGTCCTGCCCCTGACTTGAGACCTGTAGGGACCTGGAGGTAACGGAGGACATTCCTGGAGGGAGAGGGGCATCAGGAGACAAAGTGAGGCTCCTACTTCACAGGTTTGCCCTACTCTCTCTAGCCACAGGCTCCCTCTGTCCACTAAGTCTTCCCTCTCCCTGCAGCTCCCAGAGCCTTCACTCTGGGCTTAGGGAGACCCGGAGTAGATCCTGTCTGGAGGAATGGAGCACGGTGCCGCCCTAGCCCAGCTGATGCCTTCAGGCCTCTGCAGACCTCAGGAGGGAGAATGGCTGACCAACAAGGGGGTCAGCTTTAGACCTGTTCTCATTTTTTACTGAAATTGCAAGGGACAGAGATGGGAGGGGGGCAAGACAAGTAAAAAATAGCCTCATTTGGACTGAGCAGGGGAGAAAGCAATTTCCTTCTGAAATCTCTTTTCCTGATTCTTGAAAGATATAATTTGGAAATGTCCTGGTGGCTCAGGCTGGAGTGTGGGCCAGACCACCTATAAGGCATGGAGTGGGGACCTGGGGGTGGGGTGAAGGGATGGCCACTAGGGAAGGGGACAAAGGTCTTGCTGGTGGTTTCAGCTCAAGCCTCCAGGACAGGCTAGCTGCGGGGAGATGTGGTAAGAAGGGCTGTCATGGCACAGAGGACAGCTGAAGCGTGAGGTGGCAGGGACTGACTCGAGAGAGGAAGGGGATCTGGGGGTCCTGATGGACTAGGGTGTGGGGGATACAATGGGGAGAATCCCAAGCCTGGCTGGGGTAGGAGGGTGGCCCAGTACCTAAGGGAGGTCCATGCTCTGGGGTCTGTATCTCAGGAGATTTCATGGGGCAAAGGTACAAATCCATTCTGAAGGACAATGCAGCCTCAAGTTTCCTTGCTAGAAGGTCATATGGGTGCTGCGTAATTCAGTGGCAACTTGGGGGCTTAGTCAGAGCCTGCAGGAGAAGCAGGGCCCTGGCATGGGATGGTGAAGGGGTGCAAGGGAGCCTTGACATGCCCAGGTCCCTCTGCTTATTGTCCTTTGGAGCCATGCTCCAAATTCCTTGCCTCTTCAGCAGCCCTGTCACCTTCCAAGCTGCCATGGTGTGGCTCTGAGGGTCCCAGCTTGGGGAGCAGCATTGGCCCTAAGAGAGGGCAGAAATGCAGACTGAGACTCCCCAGTACTTTAGGGGCCTCCCTGGAACTTGTCCTTCCCTCTGACGTGAAGCTAACTCCATATCCTGAAGCACCAGCTCATCACCTCATCCCTCAACTAACCCATCAACCAGCCAAGTCCACCAACCTACCAGCCAAGCCACACCCCACTCACCAATTCCTTAGCCACCACTCTATTACCCTACACTCTGCCATGTAACCGACCTTCTAAGTAACATACCAACCAATTAACCAACCAGATAATCTTCCAACCAGACTGTTCTTCCACCATCTAACCATCCCATCACTAGCCCATCAACCAACTCAACAACCAAGTCATTACACACTGTCCAATCAGGAGATAAAAGCTACACAGTGCTATGAAACAGAAAGGTTTAATAGAATTATTAACTGTAACAGGAAATCACCTATAGACCATGATAGGAGGTTGCCTGGTAACCATGACAGGAGATCACCTACTATCCATGATAGGAGATCACCTACTATGCATGACAGGAGATCACCTACTATCCATGACAGGAGATCACCTAGTAACCATGACAAGAGATCACTTATTAACCATAACAGGAGATCACCTACCAATCATGACAGGAGACCGCCTAGTAACCATGACAGGAGATCGCCTACCAATCATGACAGGAGACAGCCTAGTAACCATAACAGGAGACTGCCCAGTAACCATGACAGGAGACCATCTAGTAACCATGACAGGAGATCACCTAGTAACCATGACAGGAGACCACCTACCAATCATGACAGGAGACCGCCTAGTAACCATGACAGGAGATCGCCTAGTAACCATGACAGGAGACCGCCTAGTAACCAAGACAGGAGACCACCTAGTAACCATGACAGGAGATCACCTAGTAACCATGACAGGAGACCACCTAGTAACCATGACACGAGACCACCTACCTAAGGAACAGAGGAATAGCAGATATAGGGAGCAACTTCTACTTCTAGCTCTAAGGTTGTGCATTAAAGGCAGGAAGAAATCTGGAAGAGTCTTCCTGTAGCACCAGCACCCAGGACTGAGACCCAAACCTTGTTAGAGAAGGTGCAGTCGAGGCCCCATGGGTGGCAGGAAAGTTTGCTGAAGTGCCAGTGCAGGTGGAACTCTCTGGCAGGCCACCATCCAGGCTGCTAAGGGAGGCTGGATGTTGCGGGACACCTCACTGCTGGAACCTGCAAGAGAAACACTTCCTCCTCCTGCGCTGTCCCTCCAGCACCTCTCCTGGGAGAGCCAAACATAGAGCCAGCTGGTTAAACAGAAATATTGACAGGGTCTAGCTTCACAATCACAGGCCGGGTCCTGGAGAGTAGATCTAAAGCTGAGAGGCAATTCAATAATAACTGGCACACTTGTTCTCTTGCTTCCCCACCAACCCTGCAACCCACTAACCAATATGCCATTCATCCACCAACCACCAACCAATCAGCGAATGAGCCTACTCTTCCACCATCCCACTACCTCACCAACCACAGTCCTCTGACCAGAAGACCCATCTACCCACCTACCTGCTACCTCAGCAATCCAGTTTTCTTGAATGTTCCAGGCACCGTGCTGAGGGCAGTGAGCATTACAGCCTTGAAAGGGAAGTCTGCCCCCTGAAGGAGAGACACTACTTTATTCAAATTAGGCGACACATGCAACCCATGCCTGTGATTTACTGTGGGCCAACTAGGACCTGTCTCAACAGGTGACATCCATTAAATGGACAAACAGTGGGCAGACAGCATGCTTGGAGTTAGTGGTGGAAGAGATCGCTGTGGCCTGATGGTAGGGAACAGCGTTGTGGAGGAGGGAAGTGATCTGGGCATTGAAGAACGAGCACAGTGGAGATTCCGATTTGGAAAGGGAAAAGAAAGGTGTGGGGACAGGGATGTCTGGTATCTCTGGTGTGAAGGAGGTCTCAGCATCCCAGCACAGGGAGACTTCTGCAGGTGAAGGGCTCACCATGCTGGGGGCACCGCATGCCCCAGCTGCACGGGCCTGCAGGGAGCACATGTCCATCACATACATGACAGGCAAGAGCTATCGTCCCTAGGAGAGGCTGATCCTATCATCAGCTTCTTTCTCAGGCAGTGAAGGGGCTCCTCGTTTTCATCAAGGGCTAAACTGCAATTTTGGAAAAAAACTAAACAAAACGACGACAACAGCAACAAAAAAGCAAGAGGCTCACCCCCAGCATCAAGCAGACCTCGGAAAGAACTTCCAGTCCAGACCAGCAGGAGGCTTGGAAATGCAGTTCTTTCATCTGTCTGGGGTGGCGGAAATATTGACCTGCACAGAGGCAGGGGAATATCCGCAATGACCCTTCCTAACCCTGTTGTTAAAGGACTCCTTGTGGCCCAGGTCCACCTGTTCCCAGGCTTCCATCAGCCCAAGTGCCATTAAGTATCTCAGAATAAAAATCTGACTTCAGAATCAATTGATGGAGAGAGGTTCTCCAAACATTCGCCGGTGAAGGTAATTAAATTCCGATCAGAGAAGATGGAGCTGTGTGACGGGGCGGTGGGGGCAGCGGCTGGCGCCTGGCTGCTGAGCAATGCAATCACGGGCGTGCGCAGCCCAGAGCTGGCAGCGGCACAAAGGAAATTGGAGCAGTCAAATATTTCCCTCCTCGTTGAGTTCCATTTACATGTTTATAATAGAGGTTCTTAAGGCCCTAATGAGAAGGCTGCTCATTGCAGGCAAGAGGATGATTAAGGCTCTGCCAGACGAGATCAGGGACAGGAACAAAGGCCTGTTAATTACTACAGAGGGACAGGAGGAGCGCCAGGCTCCAGCTCACTGCTCCCCCAGAGCCTCCCCAGCCTGGTGTCTTCCGGTTCGCTGAGACTAACTCACCTTAGCTCCCAACCTAGGTGACCTCCCAGGGGTGGGGTAGATAGATTCCCTAGAGCCAGAGTCAGGGGTTCAGGGACCATTTTCCCTTTTCCTCCCTAGGGGATGATTTCAGGCAGCACCCCTGGCAAGTGCAGATATGTCCTCTAGAGGTGCCCTGCTGGGGGAAAGGGCTCAGAGGAAACCACACTGCTGAACTGCTTGTCCACCACCTGAACTACTAGGTTCACCTGCCCTCCAGTGGTTCTCTCACTTGAGCTTCCAGGCCCTAGAGGGAGGACCACCTGGGGAGGATGACAAAGCTCTGCTTCCCAGCATTCAGGGCATCCAAGAGACACAGTTATGCTGTGGAGACCCAGGCCAGAATTAGTGATGGATGATGTCATCTGGTACGAAGGCAGAGGGTTCTTGCCAAGTTGATTTTAAGGGCTTTCTAACAACCGGAGTTCATCGTCTGGTGTCATCAGGCTTAGCAGGCAGACCTAGGCCCAAATCCCAGATCTTCCATTTGCGAATGAGGTGCCCTGGGCAGATCATTAACTTCTCTGAGCCTCAGTCTCTTCATCAGTTAAAAGGGGATAATTTTACTTATTACACTTCGGCTGGTTTTATGATGCAGTGAGACAATGTTGACTAGGTCTGGCACAAGATTGGTGCTCAGTTTGCATTGGTGACCTTGTCCCATATTCTGTGGGGCTGGGTTGATATGCTTTGGAAGTCCTGCCTGTCTATGACCTGCAGGACATGGGGCTGAGTGTGAGCAGTATCTGGTGTCCTTCAGCCTGTCGCTGCTCTGTAGTGCCTCTTCTTGTGATGTGGCATTTGGCAATACTGAAGGGAAAGAGGAGATTGTAGTCTGGTCAGGGCTGGGAGGAAATCAGACTGTGCACTGCTTGCCCGAGTGCCCCTCCCCTGTGTGCCACTCTAACTCCCAGGGCTCCGGAGATGAGGGGAAGATGAGAGGAGGGAGAGGAGAGTCATACGTTTGGGGAGCTCCCTGATTTTCTCCATGAGAAAGAAAAATCAGAGAAATAGTTATGCCATGCAAAGTGGAGTGAATCTAGGAGTCAAGAGTGGAATTTGAAGAACTTTGATTTTTAGGAAAATGGTTATCTTGTAAAGGCCCAAACCAGAGATTTCCCAACTACAATCCTGATTTTAGGACCAGGGGATATAGGGCCTAAGATGAGAATGATTCTGTGGTTAGCACAAAGACCCAAAGATGAGAGACCGCCAACTCCCTGGAGGATATGGTGCCATCTTGGTCTTCCCAGGTCAGTGTTGGCAGCTGGGAACATCTCAGTGGCTTCTTGGCTTACTAAGATGCTTCCCTTGGAGCTGTCCACGGTGCTGGACGCAGAACCTATTTGGCCTTGGCTGGCTGGCCACACCTACCTCTCCAGTTGGCTGCCTGCCAGGCCTGTCACCTGCAGCGCTTCTGCCCAAGCACTGAACCTCGCTGCAGGTCCCAGGACTTTCAGACACACCTAATGCTAAGATGCATTTTAGCTCAAGGCTTAGAGCTAGTCCCTGATCACAGCCTGTATCCTAGAGTCCACCTTAACCAGAACTCTCACCAGAATCCAGACTTGAATCCATACCAGTTGGAAACACAGCTTGAACCATCATCCCTTCCTTAATATGAATCTTTAACCCTACCCTCATTTCTAGTCTCCAATCAAGTACTGGTCTGAAGTTCACCTCTTACCTTAACCTCAGAGTGAACCTGAGCCCTAAAGCCTTGGTCTTGGGCAAAGGATTGGCCCCTCCCCCTTCTCTCCCTCCTTATCAGTGTGGCCGAGCCTCTGTGGTAAGCACTGTGGGTAGAGAGAGGTGTCCGGTGCTGCCCCTGCTCTCCAGGAACTTGGCTGTGTGCCCCTACCGCCCTCACCATCAGACAAATTCATGTCAGTGTCAGCATTGACAATATTCTCCCAAGAGGGAAAGTCTTTGGAGAAGATGTCACCATCATTTACAAGGCAAAGCATAGAGGTGGGCCATGGAGACCTCTGAATTCTGCCCACTGTGCACCACCTGCCAAGGGGCTCTGGCTCCTGCCTCCCATGCCTTTGGTCCACCCTGCATGCTGGTGTGGGTAAAGAGTGAAGAGTGGAGGAAACTTTCAAAGGGGCAAGGCCCACCTGTGTCTGTGGAATATGGGCCACATAGTTGTAAGTGGATCCTGAGGAGTCCCGGGTAGCACAGGAAGTACCAGACCTCGAGCACCTACCATTACCAGGCCCCTCACTGACCTTCACAGCACTCACTGAGAGGGGCTGAGGAAGCTGAAGGCCCTTTGTATCTATAACAAAGAGAACAGGTAGAAGAGCTGGGAATTAAATACAAGTCCTCTGGCTGCTGAGTCCTAGAGGCTGGGGATGGTGAGGGGAGAGGCTTTCTAAAGGAGGTGAGGTGCAGGTGGTGGGAACGCAGGCAGTGTGGGGCACAGCATCAGGAGGGTTGAGTGGGGGTTGAGGTGAGAGGTGAGGAAGAGAGGGTGACCGAGGCTAGGAGATGCAGATGGGATGGGGATGGCCCATGGGCTGGTCTGGACTTTCCCTGTGCCCAAGGCCAGGAACTGGGGAAAGCTCAGGGAGAGAAGAGAACTTGCAAATTGGAGTCATGTCCTTCCCTCCCATGGAGGGTTCCTCCTGAGGGGCCTGCTCTGGTGGAATGACATGAAGAAGGGGAATGGGGACAATGGCAGCCAGGAGAAGACATGTGACATTCCCCGGGGTCCATGGTGGGGCCCATGTGTCTGTCTACTGGCCCTCCACACTTCCTGTGCCTCCTTCCTCTTTCCCCACAGCTGCCATCCTGGTCCAGGCCGTGCCCAGCCACTGGCTGCAGCCTCCATTGCCTCCTTCCATCCTTTGGGTCCTCTGCCCACAGCGAGAGGGACCTGCCTGAGGCCCTCATGAGAACCCTCCTCCCCAAGAAGCTGGGCTGCTTCCTCTTTCCCGCCAAATTCCACCTGCCTCTCTTCCTTGGCTTTCTGTCACTTGTAGCTGGGGTGAACTTGCCCGAGCTGGGACACTGATGCTGAAGGCAGTGCTGTGGATGCTGATGAGGGCAGCAGGCATGATGCCAGGATGCCCCCTGACTCTTGCCTCCTCTCCAGCTGACCCCCCAGGGCTCCTCCAGATCCTGACAACTGCTAGGCTCAGGCCCTCCTGCAGCTTCCTGGGCCTGCAAAGGGCGCTTGAATGGGAGTCAGAGGAGTCAAGCCCACTTCCTTACTACTGCCCTGAAGCCCCGGACAGGGCGCCTCTCCTCTACCGTCTCCCCTGTAATGTGGGGATAATCCCTCCGGCTCCACTCCTCTCCTAGCTAGAGGGAGACTATGAGAGCACTTGGCAAGTAACTGCATAACAAGGCCTGCTGGAGTTACTGGCCCCCATTCCTACCTACATTTTGGCCCCATTATTTACATTTAGTTTCATTCTCCTCCTCCTGGAGTCTCCATTCCCTGCCAAGAGAGCGGGGTGTGCAGCTTGCACCCTCTGTGGCCTCCAGCATTCCCTGGCTGAGCCTGCTGCCTGCCTCTGATTAGGCCCCCAGTTAGCCACAGCCTGCCAGCCCCATGCAGGGGAGGTGGTGCCTTTCTTCCCTGCCAGCCTTAGCACAGCCCTGGGCTCCCAGGGGAGCTCCGTGTAGTTGACTTGATGTTGACTGAGCCCAGCTTTAGATCAACGGTTCTCAAGCTGAAGCAACTATCAGAATTGCCTGGTGAGCTCATTAAACCCCAAATTGCTGGTTCCCTCCCCAGTTTCTGGTTCTAGAAGTCTGAGTAGAGCCTGAGGATCTGCATTTGTGACATGTTCTCAGGTAATGCTGATGCTGCTGGTCCAGGGACCACACTTTGAGAACCACTGTTGTTCTCAGCAAAAACCTGGATGGCCCTGCCAGGAAGTCTCCTGTCTAAGCGGGCTGAGAGGAGATGGCCTCATGGGGAAGATGTGTGTGTGGAGGGGCCTGGGGCCATGGCACCCCACATACCAGGAAGTGAGTGCCTCTTGCCTAGAAGCAGAAGCAGCCTTGAGTGTCCTTAGTCAGAGCTGAGACATCCAAGTTTAATCTGCGTGGAGCAATTCAAGGGAGGGAGCCAAGGGTGAGGGGAGCGGGAGCTGGGAAGGCGGCTGCATATTTCATACTGTTCCCGGCTTTGAAGGTCCAGGGAAGAAGTGTGGCAGTCAGTGACAGCGTCATCATAATGAGGGATGGGGAGATGCACCTTACTTGGGGTGAGGTGCTCATCAGAACGGTGGAAGGATGGTCAGGGAGGGGCAGGGGAGGTGGTGGTAAGTATAGATGGGAAGTGGGGGGGGTAAGAATCTGTAGTGTGGGCCCTTCCTCTAGACTCATCCCGGTCTCCCCTGCAAATATGAGTGATGATGCGATTCCTGGAGCGTTTTCAGATGCAGTCTCCAAAGGCCTGTATCCATCCCCACGGGCACATCTGGTAACATCTTCTCCCTCCATAGAGGTATCTCGACATCAGCAGAAGCTTCTGGCAGGGCAAAGCCCTACTGCTCCTGAAACTGTCCCCAACTGGGCTCGGTGGTATCTGGAGCCTCTGAACTGCATGAGAATTGGGCTCATTACCATTCAGCCTCAGATCTGCATCCTGTTGACCTCTTCCAGTTCCATCCCCCATTCCCGACCTCCCACCAGCAGAGGCCAAGGCCATTTCTAAAGAGCTTATAATCGAGGGCTTGGGAGGAATCTCTGAACATTCTAAAAGAGCCTCCACCTTTCTCTTAGTTTTGGGTCCCACCCACAGCACAGCCCTGATGTGGGAATTTAGCATTACAGACCTAGGGTAATGGAGGAGTGAGGGACACACTGCTCAGAGGCAGAGTTGGCTGGGGGACACTTTCTAGGACCAGAAAGGGGGTGTGCACAGGCAGAGTGCCCCGCTTGCAGCCTCAAAGGGCTCTCAGCACTCAAGTTGGCTGCATTGGCAAACATGCCCCTTCTGGGTTCAGCAGGGGCCCAGGCCAGCCTTGGAGGAGTCACAGAACCATTTAGAGCTGGTGACCATAGTTTCCTTACAGGCAGCAGGGAATGTGCAGAGGGATACTTGGACAGGAGTCACACAGACTTTGCTGCTCCTGAGCTGCCCAGCCTTGCTTGATGTTCAGGGCTGCATTTGCCCTTCAGAGACCTTTGCAGCCACAGGGTGGGCAGAACCTGGGAGGTGAGAAGGGAGGATGGCAATGCAGCCTGGCTTCCATCAGACAGACCGGGCCCCAGTCCTGATTTTGCTTCCTAGTTTCTAAGGATGCTGCAACCTTGGGCAAGTCATGTGGCCTTCAGAGCTTCAATTTGCTCATCCTTAAAATGGGAACAATTGTATCAATCTGGGGAGGCTGCTATGAGATGACATATGGACAGCACTGAGCACAGTGCCTGGCACTGGTCTGCTCTCAATAACAGCATGTGCAGACCTGAGGCAGGAGGCATCCGAAGCTGCTTAGGGCTGCCCCCTGCCCCAGGGCCTCCCCCTGACCCAGGGCGTCCTCCCTCCAGCCCAGACCAGGTGGAACCCAGGACCAGCCTTGAGCCCCCTCCCTTGGAGAGGCTGGAGTGAGCATTCAATCCTGATTAGCTCCACCGGGCTCCTTCGTAACCTTTTCATTAGGAAATTATGTTTAATAGAAATTGTTCTGACACCTCTCAGCAGCGTTTCCCTGCAATTCATTACCACTGGGGGAGGGGGCAGGTGACAGAGCAGCTCTGCGGCCCAGCTCTGCTCATGTGTTGATGGCACTTTCGATTCTTGTTTAGTCCTCACTGTCCCCAGAAGGAAGAGAGGCACACAGTGCTCCCCAGCTGCTGGAATGCAGGAAGAATTGGGGTGCTCAGGGCCCACCACCTCTTTGCCTGCAAACTCTAAGCTCGCCCTCCCGCTTTCTTGCTCCCAGAAGTTGCACTGGATGAGTCCCATCCAGGTCACCTCAGGCTGTCATTTCCTCCCCTTCTGCACCTAATCCCAGCGAGATGAAGACTTTACACCTGTCTCTCACTTGAATCAGGGAAGTTTGCATTCTCCTGACTGGATGGGCCTGGGGAAGGCAGATACTGCATTGAATCTTTCATCTCATTGGTCTGGGGATTTGGTTCTGAAGACCAATGCCTTCCAGAATCTTCCTGTCTCTCCCCAGATTCTAGGCAGCTCTGTTTCCAGCACTCATCCATGATGCATTCATCCCCAGGCAATGAGTGCTGAGGGAAAGGCATCCCACCTTCTCTCTGTTCTACCTTCCAGATCTGACAACTCACTGGAAAGTTCTCTGTGTCCCTGTCCCCAGTCTGGGTCTGAGGCTGCTGCTTTCCCCAGCCTTGGTGCCTTGGGTTCCAAGGCTCCGTGAAATGAACCAGGTCTCTTATCCTGTTCTGCCTGAAGAAGAGAGGGTGTAGGGCTGCTTGGCACAGGAAATGGCCCTTGCTTCACAGGCTTTGGGGTCTGAGGGCGGTTCTGATGCCCCAGCATGCTTTTCTGACCCAACAACTGGGGAGACCCCCCCTGCCATTTTAACACCCAGTATCTGAAATTAGCAGCTGCCTAATCTCTCTCTGCCATATCACTCAATGGTGTAATTGTGCAGAAAAAAAAAGTATTAAAATGCAAAACACTCAGTTGTACTTCTTTATGTTAAATCCCTTCTTCGCTCTTTCTCCCTTTTAATTTTACAAGATTTTTTCTCTCTCCTTTTCATAAAAGGGAGAACTGGGTATGCAGGGAATCATTTCACCTCCCCTATAAATCTCCAAAATGAATACTTAAATTCGAGTAAAAAATACATTCTTACACCTTTAATTTCCCTGCTATGAAGTGTAATGAAAAAGCCTGATTATTTTTAATTCTTCCCTTTAATAATTCAGTGGCGGAGTGATTTAAGACTAGGATTCATAATTACCTTTCCGCTTTCTTGGCAAATGGAGTTTTAATAGAAATGAGAGCTCTGGCAACTAAAATGGATTTCAACAGGTCGCTGAGGGGCCAGGCTCAACACCAATTGGTAGAAGAGTGTTCCTAGGGCTTCTCAGGTGTGAGATCTGGACTGGATACCTGGGCCCACGTGGACGGAGGAAGTATATCATCTTGTGCTCACTGGGAACCATCTGTTGTAACAGTAACAGAAGGTCACAGTGTGGGTACCTAATGACCCATTTATCCTGGAAGGAAGAAACTAGTGAAAAATGGCCATCAGGACAGTGTTCTTGGTTAGTAATAATAACAAATAACTATGATGTTGACGATAGCAGCTACCATTAATTGAGCAAATACTATGTGTCTGACACAGTGTTAAGTGCTTCAGAGGCGTTCTAGGCAGGCATGGTGGTGTGCACCTGTAGTCCCCCTACTAAGGGGATTGAGGTGGGAGGATCACTTGAGCCTGGCTCACTTGAGGATGCAGTGAGCTGTGACCATCACCACCACCATCATCCAGCCTGGGTGACAGAGTGAGACCCAGTCTCTAAAAAGAAATAAAAAGACATTCTTTTCACTTTCACAATAATCTATTCTACATAGGGGAAAACTGAAGCTCAGAGACTGATATGGTTTTGTTCTCTGTCCCCACCCAAATCTTATCTTGTAGCTCCCATAATTCCCATGTGTTGTGGGAGGGACCCGGTGGCAGATAATTGAATTATGGGGGTGGGTCTTTCCCATGCTGTTCTCTTGATAGTGAATGGTTCTCACAAGATGTGATGGTTTTAAAAACGGGAGTTTCCCTGCACAAGCTCTCTTTTTGCCTGCTGCCATCCACTTAAGATGTGATTTACTCCTCCTTGCCTTCCACCATAATTGTGAGGCCTCTCCAGCCACATGGAACTGTAAGTCCAGTTAAACCTCTTCCTTTTGTAAATTACCCAGTCTCGGGTATGTCTTTATTAGCCTTGTGAAAACAGACTAATACAGAGATGACCTAGCAAGTTAA